>JANHZU010005858.1:37924-48232 GCA_032468055.1 Acrochordus granulatus | reverse complement strand
AGCCTCTTGTGCTGCAGGAGTTTGGTTATAGTCAGCCTTTTACACTCCATGTGAGGCCACTACAGTACATGTTTCAGTCTGCAGGACTGTCCTAGACCCCAGTATGGTGAAGACCCAATCTGACTCATTTTCTTGTGGGGTTGTTTCCCAAACAACTTTGTTAGCCCTTGTCAATTAAAATTAAAGGAGAAGCTGGTATTCTTACAAAGTGTAGCACAATTTCAAGTATAAACTGATCTTCAAAACTGGAGCATCAGAGAGACCCAAAGACGTATTTAGAAAATAAATTTTATTTGTTTGGAAGTCTTCTGCTGAGGAAAGAAAAGACATGGATAAAATGAGATGTCAGGGTCCATCCAGAAAAATTAAAGATATTAGTGGGAAGCAACCATGTAAAGGTGCTTTTTGTAATTTACGATATCCATAGCAGAACTATTTTTAGGTGATCAGAACAGAGTCTTAATCGTCCAACTTATGATCTCCAGAAGCTGGTATTTAGAGCCTCTGATCTAAAAAAATACACATTTGTCACATTCAACAGCAAACTAGGTATGATACAGGTCAGCCTTGCAAAATGGATTACTTTAAGTCAGCTTTCCCCAACATTGTCACTCTCCAAATATGGTCTATAAACTTCAGATTCCAGAAATCTCATCCTTAGCCATGTTAATTGGAGAATCTGGAATTCAGTGTACATATGTAGAGGATCCCCACATTGGAGAAGTCCAATTTAAACAATGGGAAATGCCAAGAATTCAAATAAGAAAATGGGAGGAAGATGCTTTTAAAATATTTCTCCCTGTCAATTGTGGAGCAGTTGGAACTTTTACTGCAATTAGTAGGTCTGTGGCAAGGATCCCAGAGTACAAAAATCAAATCTTCCATTTCTAAGCTAAAATTCAGTTTTGTGTTAAAGATTTCTCTAATGAGTAGCAGATAAAACCCCCAATTATTTAGGCCCTAGTCCACAAATCAACTAAGACTGGTGTAAAGGGACACCATTCCTCTTCATTCATCCCTGCATTCCCCTGAGTTCTCATTTGCCTTAGAACTTTGTTCCAGCCTCTAGATTGTCAATTTGTCTATTGAGGTTTGATTGTATCCCTTTTAAGATGTGGTGGCATCCACTATCCCAACCTGATTGTGCATGATATAGCTAATTTTATTTCTAGTGCAGCCACTCTCCCCCCAAAGTTTCTTCACCCTGATAGTGGTACACTATGCTGCTCAACCTGACAGGGTGGATAGATCAGGATGGATTTAGCTGTATTAAAAAGGAGAATGAGCGCTGGGCTAATCACATTTTAAAACCAAATACGCAGAGATGAAAATCTTCATCCTGAATGAATAGTGGCCTCTCTGTCCTTATGTAAATAAGAACTGGGGGAAAAAACACAAAACAAGAAGAGATAAGCATATTCTTTCTTATCTGGGGAGGATAGTACCCCAGATTTATGTTCAAAATAAATATTCTCCCAGCTTTTATTAAGGTACCTAAAATATTTATAGCTGGTTTTAGTTTGATTTCATGCCATGCCGTTTTATTTCATTTTAACAATTGAACCTTCTCAGACTCCCCCTATCCCATTAATCATAGTACCCTGTGCTCAGCCCCAGAAACCAAACACAGCACTCCTAATCTTACATTCTATTAATTTCTCCATTGGCTGCCCCACAGTTCAGAAATGTAGCTGCAGGTTTCTGCCAATTTATTTGCTTTTTCCACAGAAAGGGAGTAACTGTATGCATTTCTTCTGGTAGTGAAATGAAATGAAATGAAATGAGCCCTTAGGAACCACAGGGCTCAGAGACGGCAGATAGTCCATTTTCAGACATTCCCTCACTTATTGCATCAGGAAGGGACGGATGTTAGCCCACCCTTTCCTTTTATTTTCAGCCTAATGAATTGAGGCAGGATTTTGTGAAGCAGAGAATCTCCTTTTCTCCAGAGATCCTCTCCCTTCAATGATTGTGAATCTCCTCAGTTGCACGTCCGTCCCACACAGTGTAATGATTTCCATCTCCTGTATCCGAAAAGGCTTCCAGCTATGAGAAGGAGTTCTCACAGTGGACACCTCTGCCTACTTCTAGGAATCGATCTACTCAGTCAGGGATTAGGAAATGTCTTTAGTCATACTCCAAGATATTTAGACTGGCTTTCTTTTTTTAAAAAAAATTAAAATGAGAGACAGGGCTGTCATTCTCAACTCATGAATTTGCGTATACATGTAAAGAAGGCTCTTCAATAGCAGTTTGCAGAATGGTAGTTATCTTGTGGATGGTAGTTACCTTCCTTGTTCATATAAGAATTACTTTTATGCTGGATGAAGTTGGGCAAGATCAATTGGATCATGCAGAGATACCACTAAAATTCTCCTTGGTAAGTTATTAAGTTGACTCCATTGCACCCCAGCCAATACCAACTTCATATAGATTTGGAACAATTTAAGTTCACTACGTTTCACTTTTAAAAGGTCCATTGGAAAGGCCATTTTCGATGGACCTTTTAAAAGGATCCCTCTCTAAGGGAGATGGGCAGTTTAAAAATATGACAAATAAATAAAAATATACAAGTATATAGATTACATACTGTAAGTTCAGGACAGCTATTTGTTCTTTTACAACTGTTATATTCTTAGAGGAGGTCTCAAGGGCTGCAGACTGCAGGGAAATTGTGGCTGGAAGATTAGAGGAAAAGGCACTGAAAGAGGCACATTGACTCTGTTAGATTCCATTCTTACAATTGTGATAAATGGAAATTATTATTTCATGGTAACAATGCTCCCTGGAGTCACCTCATTGGTAATATAAAAACTGTGTTTATTGTAGAGAAATTGGTATTTAAAAACAATGCATAATATATACATAGGCACAAACATGCACATAATGCTGGCAGTTACGAATATTAAACAGCTAATGAAGTTTGCTGAAGAGATGGGGGAAGAGATGGTACTCAAGCAGCTGTTTGAAACTCTTATTAGCTTTCTTCAGCACAGTGAAAATGACCATATTATGAGCATCCAGATGAGAATATTCTTTGGTAGTTGCTCTGAAGAGCGGGGCAGATTGTTTTTTCCTGCCTGTTAAAAATAATGCATCACTTCTGAGGCTTGTGCTTTCTAAAAAAGAAAATGAAAAAATGGTAGAAAAAAATGGGGCAGGACAGGGAAATAGTGGCAATCTTTATGAAGTAGTCCTAATTTTGCTGTAAAAGGTGAAGGTTTTCCCTGCCAGTTGTGGCCTACTCTAGGGGGCAGTGTTCATCTCCATTCTTCCTAGCCAAAGAGCCAGTGTTCGTCCAAAGATGCTTCCGTGGTCACGTGACTGGCATGCCTATATGCTGAGGCGCTTGGACACTGTTACCTTTCCACCGAGGTGGTACCTATTTATCTACTTGCATTCTTACATGCTTTTGAGCTGCTAGGTTGTCAGGAGCTAGGCAGACAACGGGAGCTCACCCATTACACAGTGACTCTTGGGTCTTGAAGAGACCCAACCTTACAGCCAGCCAGCCAGCCCAGTGTCTTAACTGCTTGCACCACTGCACACCATAGCTTTCAACTAATGTCTTGTGGAAAATTTCAGTTTCAAGAAAAAGGAATTGCTTTCCATTTTCCCCCCAAAGAAGACATGTTCAGGTTTGGGGATTTATCACAGAGGTGTGAATGATTTTTTTTTTTTACTGGAGAATACGTTCTCCATGGTCTGTCATTTCCTTGGCTTCCCACACTTCAACAGAAGTGAGGAAGGAGGTCTATAATGGAATTTCTCGTAACAGGACTTTTTCAGATCAAGAGCCACAGGCAGCCAGAGATCCTAATCCATGATGAAGAAGATGTAAGAAGAAAAAATAAACATTCAACATCCTTTACCATTTAGGAAGATTTATTTAAAATATTCCAAAGTAACCTGGGAATAAGAAAAACAACAAAAAAATTATAGAAAGAAAATTTTAAGGAAAAAAGGCTTCATTGCATCATTACTTTCAGTTGTAGGAAAAACTATATGCAATATTTGCTCAGGAATAAAAAGGTAAAGATGCCCTTGGTAACGTCCCTGTAGTTTTTATTGAGTAAAATAAAAGTGTTTTCATACTGCTGCCTTCTGAGCTTTGTAAACCTTCAGTTTGGATTCCAGTTTGAAGGCAATCTACAAACTGAACTGATTTTCTGAATCAAATCATCTAACGGAATTGGAGGTTTAGAGATTGAATCAGCCTTTCAAATCGGCAATTCTGCATCAGAGCTCTACTAAAGAATGGAGAATACATTTATAGATAATTCTGTAATACAAAACCAGATATATCTCTTTCCTCCTAAAATATATACCTAGCTAATGATATAGGGACAAATTAGGCAGGATAAGGCAACATGGTGTCCTCCAGAAGTTTTCAACTTTTATGCCCATCAGCCACAAGGCCTTGTCAGCATGGACAAGGGATATGGGAGTTGTAGTCCAAAATGTCTGGAAGACATCAGGTTGCCTGCTCTTGGAAGACAGGTTTTTTTTATTGTAATTTTATGCTAGATACACATTGAGCATTTAGTACCTAATATTGGGCAACAGTTACTGTATCCCACAAATGTTGGAGGGCCAATTGCTGCTTAGGTGGAATGGGAAATCTTAGAACTGTATTAATTTATACTTTTTTCCAGGAACATAACATGGCTTACATGGATAACAAACTTCATTTTTTTCTCACAACAGCAACCCTATGAGGTAAATTGGATTAAGAGAGAATGACTGGCTCAAAGTTACCATAAGATTCCATTTCTGAGAGTGAAATTGGGATCTTTCTAGGCTTAGAGCAAATCCTAATCACTATACCATACTACATTTCTACTTAAAGTATCCTTCATTTTGCATGAAGCTCCACCTTAATTCTTATATAGTTCTTCACATACTAATTTTGTGAATGATGCATTATGGCTCTTAGAAATATAGTGTATCAGCAACAAAAGTAGTATAGGATTAAACATGCAAGTCTGATTAGATTTGTTTCCATCCTTTCCTTTAAGAACTTAAAGTGGTGTTCATAGTACTCCCTCATTCTGTTTTTCCTCCCAACAATAACCTTGTGTGGTAGGTTGGACTGAAAGAGAATGAATGGGCTGAATGACTCCATGAGCTTCCACTGCTGATGGTGGACAAGAACTTGTTCTCCTCAGTCTTAGTCTTTAATCCTTAATCTTTAGTCCTTTAATCTTTAATCTTTAATCCTTAGTCTTTGCTTCTTAACTACTAAACCACTTAACCACATTAACCTAAGTAGTCCAAAGAGGGGTATTGGTTTTGCTTTCAAGTTCATAGTCAGCTAATCCAAATATTTCTTGGGGTTTTGAAGCTGCTGAATACTTCCATTACTTCTTTGCAGGAAGCTTTGTTCTAAACAATATGATAATAATAGAAATTAGTAAGTTAGAATTTGCAGCTTAAATTAATTGTTTTTCATACTGTACTAATGCATGTAACATCAATATCGAGGATACCAAATGTTATTCCCTATTTCCATGCAACCTAGTCATGTATATTGGCAATTTATTTAGTATAAGAAATCAAAAAACTTGATTATTATATTTTATTTATTTATTTTATTTAATTTATATGCCGCCGAAATCCGGAGACTCATATTATATAGCTGTGTAATGAAGTGTACAGAAATACACTATCTCTTTCCCTCTGAGCTTCTCCTTGTTGATGAATGCAGTGCTAAATCAAATAATTTCTGGAGATTTTATCTGCTAAAATAGTTTATACAGATTGTTAATGTAGTTTGATTATTTCTAGTGCAATATATTTTAATGAGTCTGAATTAATATGCATAAGAGAGCGCAGTAGCCAAGCAGGTTAGATGCTGGGCTGGTTGGCCGAAAGGTTTGCAGCTCGGCAATTTGAGGCCCAGGTCCTGCTGAGTTACAGGGTGAGCTCCTGTTACTTGCTCCAGCTTCTGCCAACCCAGCAGTTCAAAAGCATGGAAAAAATGCAAGTAGATAAATAAGTACTGCCAATTTGGTGGGAAGGTAGCAGCATTGTGTGTGTCTCAATGAATAGTCATGTAGGCCACATGAACATGGAAGCATCTTTGGACAATGCTGGTTCTTCAGTTATGAAACGGAGATGAGCACCATCCCCTAGAGTCAGACACAACTGGCAAGGGAAACCTTAATATGCTTAACATGCAATTGAGAAAAGAGAAAAGGAGATAATAAATAATAGAACAGATATTATTGTTAATTAATAATATACATTGGATGAGGTTTCTAACGAGTACAATATTAAAATTGACTTGGGATGAAATGAATTATAGACTAGTGTTAATGGGCACAACTTTAAAATGTAGAACACTGCTTTTCAAGCAGAACAAAATAGTTCCATATGACAACAATTTATGAGTCTGAAAGAACATTACTCAAAATGGCACAAGTTTTGTGTTATGAAAACAAAATGTTCCCAGTATTTCAACTAGAGAAAATAATGAGAATATTGCCTTTTTGCTCCCCATTTTATCCACCCTTTCACTGCAGGAGCAAGTGATAGGTTCTGTTTTGGTCACAAGCAAACCACTTGATAACAGATCAACCCATTCCTAAAAAGGGACTTGTAAAAAACTCTCATTCCCACCTTCTTTCCATAATATAGTTTCTTGCATCATGCAGGGATGCAAAAGAGACAAAAGAACCTTAAACCTTGATTTCACTATAATTAGGTCTTTTATTTGATAGTCACTAGAAATATTTTAATTATGGTTTTATTAACCATGCTATAATAAATCTTCCTATCAGAATATTTGGTATCTATTTTTGTAATTTCTTGCAAAGTCATCTGAATGAAGTCTGAATGGTGGAGTGGTAGTCACTGCTATCTGTTGTAGACCACCCAACTTGCAGGAAAAAAATGGTCAAAGAGGTTACTTTAAAAATATTCTGCTAAACTTACAAAAAATCTATAGGCTATCTGTGATATAGTGGAATCTATACTATCACCTAGGTTTTCAACACAGTCAGTCAGTTTTCATTTAGTTAAAGTTACTTGCTGATAGGTTAAGCCAAGCAATGGGGAACAAATACAGTCTATGAGTCATCTACGTTTGTTACATTAGCACCTTGTTTAGCAATTAGCAGAAATTTAACATATTTTCATCCACAGGAGAGGATAAGAGAATTCTGCCCCAACAGTAGAAATTAAAACTTCCCAATAGAATTTTATTTTTACTGTTTACACTATATTGTTAAAGTCATTGCACTCCAACTAAGCATTAATTTTATAACATTCATTTAATGACAGTGCACTCTTCACATCCATTGATCCAAAATGGCAACATAATCAGCCGCAACACTCCTCCATAACATACCAACCCTAATAAAGTATACAAAAATAGGAATACTAAGATTTTTGAAACTAATGGAGCTTTGCCATATCACATACTCCCAGTCTGATGGACAAATATACAAACAAATCAGGGGAACACCCCTGGATCACTCATCTCAATAACCTGAACTCCAAAATACAAAGATAGATTATCTAGTGGTGCTGGCCTAGAAACCAGGAGTCTATGAGTTCTAGTCCTGCCTTAGTCATGAAAGCAAACTGGATGACCATGGACCAGTCACCTCACATGGTAGTTGTAGGGAAAATACAAGGAGGAGTGAGTATTCTGTATATTTCCACTCTGAATTATTTATAAAAACAATAAAAGTGTGATAAAAATCTAATAAATTTTCCATTGCAATAGATCACCATAATCAACTCTAGCACAGCCACCATACCCCACAAAAAGGACAACTCTTTCACACATCTCAGAAACCACCAATAATAACAATATGTTATTGTAATCCCTGGCATCACTGTACCTATAAACCAACAAAATCGATCCAAACCATCTTAAACGACAAAGCTTGTTTTAGATGTAACTGAGGAAAACAAAACGGAAGACATTTACAACATACATTATAAGGAGTGCAAAAACCACTAGCAGTATAAATAGGAAGAAATGTGGCAGAATGTACTCCTGAACATCAGTTGAATTGGAAGTCATGACGAAAATCCATTACTTTCATGGCACACAGACAAGTTCAACCACAGCTTCTGCTGGGAAGCTTAGGCATTTTAGATCAACCCAGATCTTAGAATCCAAGCAAATTTCTAGAATGAATAAATCAGAAATATAGAAATAAACCATAATTATGAATCATTCAGAAGATCAAAGAAAGAGATATGTAAAGAACGTATCTTCTCTTATAGCATAGACAAGAAATCTATTAACTAATGCTCAGATAAGCAAAACCAGCATCTAATCAGCACAATATGCCCCAGACAATAGCGTCCTAATCAAGGAAGAAACAGTACAATAATCAACACATCCTGCCCAATCCATACAAGATGATTGGACAACCTGTTGTATCGAAACAGACAACAAACCTCACTTCTCTATGTCAAAGCACCAAAGATGTTGCCTAATGTGATTGTGAAATATTTGTAAGAAGAACCATATACAGTGCGAGTCAGCAGAAATTAGAGCAGGCTGAACTTTTGTGCCTTCTGCAATACAGCAGAGCAAAGACCAGATTTACCAATTTACAGATCTATACTTACCCCAAAAGACATCACAATGATGAAATGTGCATTATGGAATCACAATAGGTACCGGCCTTTTATACTTTACTAGGTTGCAATGTTTGTAGTGACAATATTTTCTCAATGTCCCTGCTTTTCCCTGTGCTCACCAAGTAATCCAGAGTATCATGAATTTTCAGTTTTCATACATTTAACAGCACACTGAAAGCTCAATATAGCAACAAGACACAAAAGCAAGCATGCTGTATATACACATACCAGAGTTAGTACAAGTTAATCAAACTGGCATTGTTAGTAGTCTGCGTTTATGTGACAACAGAATTAGTAACATACATCTCTTTACATAATCTCTCTGCAAAATAAAAACAGCACACATGCAAACATGAATTCTAACTGCAGTGTTTGGAACGTGCAGCACACCTACAATGTGGCCATTAAACTTAGTCAAGTTTTGTTCTGGGTTTCAAGATTAGGACATTTCAAGATTAGACTGTTTTAGCAAGGACAATTATGGGGGTGGGAGGAACATACAGTCAAGATGATAGCTGTGCAATGCTGGTAAAAAAGGAAGCTTGACATTTTGGATGGCTCCATAGATTGTCCTGTTTTACATTTCTCTAGTCTACACAACTAGTTACACAAATGTTAGCTTATAATGGATTCTGCATTAGTACGTGCAATAAAAGACAGTAATTCACATATTGAACTAATAATCTAAGCTAACAAGGTGTCTTGTTGCTACATTGAGCTTTTAGTGTGCTCTTAAATATATGACAACTGAAAATTCATGTTACTCTGGATTACTTGGTGAGCACAGGGAAAAGCAGGGACATTGAGAAAATATTGTCACTCACAACATTGCAACCTAAGTATAGACAAGAAGTCAACAGTACTGAGAAGAATGCATTTAGAGAAATACTATATGCTGTGTTCTAATTTCTAGCAAGTGGAATGATGGGTTAACTTAATATTTCAATAAGTATGCCAAAATCTTTGCTATGCTTAGAATAAAATAAAATATGTTTATTGTACGGTGTAAATATTAGCATTATGGGATTATGACATTAAACTAAGTTTTCAATTATTTTATCGTGGGACAGGAGAGATCATCTGGAACCTCAGCATATTATAAAATTGTAGCTAGTCAATATTTTAATATTTTAAAATGATTGTGCATAAGTTAGATGTAACTACTGTTGTTTGAGCCTCTTCCAGAATAACACCTAATGTTTTACAATGCACATAGGCATCAAATAAAAACAAAGAAAGCAGGCTGTCAGTTTCAGAATCTTTGTGTTTGTTCATCTGTAAATGTAATTGAATGATTCATTAACTAAAACTAATGCAGTCAATTTAATAATGAGCAAACCTCATTATTTTATTGTATGAAAGCATCATGATTGTGTCTCCCCAAGATTTCAGTGATTTTCCAGATCACTTGCAATGGAATTCTTCCTATATGTCTCAGGCTGTTATGGGGGGACACAGAAACACTGGAAACAGGTCTTGATGCTATTCTAACTTACTTAGGTTTATTGGACTTCCATTATGACCATTAAGATTCTTATTTTAAAATAGCATATTTTTTCCTTCTAATAATTGATGGCAAGAAATAAATATAACTCAACCAATAATTCAGTAGTATCAAACCTTCTGGGGAAACTTTCTTGATCATGATGTCCTTTGGCTGTAATCTTCCCTAATTTGATGTCCTTCATCCAGTTTAGCTAATGA
>JANHZU010005857.1:58670-70374 GCA_032468055.1 Acrochordus granulatus | reverse complement strand
GCCAAAATTCAGCAGCATTATTTCGTGCAGCTGTAGATAAAATAGGATTGCCAACATGATCGCCAACATCTGATAAGAGATATGGCACAACAACAAGAAGAAATCCCTTAATCATCCCCAAGTAGTTTATGATATATACCTATAATTAGATGGGCTGCAACTGAAAAATTAATTAAAGGGCAACCATTTTAAAGCTTTGAGTTAACATCTGTGCAATTGTTGTACTACATATCTTTGCCTTCAGCAGTGATTGTGTCCACTGGGAGGGAGGAAGAAGTATCTAATTGTGTCCACTGGGAGGGAGGAAGAAGTATCTAAGAGAACAATTTTATAAGTTTTGACTCTGTCAAGAACCCCAACAGGTGACACTGAAACATTATATAACAATGTTACACTCTGTTTTTTGAAATTTAGGGACAAATTTTGGAGTTTAAAATATTTTATTGAAATAATAGTGTTGCATATTATAGTCTTGTTAACTGTAGGATGTAAAAAGAGTTTGAATTTGTTCATTTTGAGTTTTTGTAAACTAAAGTTTCCCCCTTTCAGTTAGGTTTAGAGCACTCTGATGTTAGGTTTTATAGTACATTTGGAAGCATTTTAATTTTCAGTCATATAACAAATCTGAATTTGTTTCTCTTTCCATTTCTTAATATTATTTTGAAACATTTAAACTAATTCTGTGAAGTAGATCAGGCTGAGGTAATGTTTGGTAAATATGAATGGAAGACAAATCCATTCCCCAGAACATTCAAGGATTAGATTGAGATCACATGTTACTAACTGACCATTATAAGATTAAATTCCATTTTAATGTTATTGATTAGAGAAGATAAAGAAATCTTCATCACTTCAAATTCTGTCTTTGCTGCAACGGTATCATTTAAAGTTGAATTTATAATATTTCTAATGGCCAATAAGGATGATTCATCGATATAACCTAAAGAATATCAAACCAAATGAAATCTACCTAAACTGCAAAACATGATTTGTGATATGAATACCCTTGACAAAGTGCAGGAATATGAAGTCCAGGAAGTGCATCTGCACATGACAATTTGTATACACATCTTTCGTTTTATATCTCTACTGGCAATTAATCATATGTATTGAAGCATGTTCAAATTAATTCTGTAACTATCATTTCCAGCATAAGCTTAAATGTCACAGTGCTGAAAAATTATTCAGTTTAGGAATATAATTTACATAGGACTGAAGCATTAATAAAAATGAGTCCATAGCCTTATTGGTGCACCTAAATTACAGAAAAAAATTGTTTAATAATTATGTCTTGATAATGCTTTTTTTTAAAAAAAATCCTTCCATCGCTGTAAGATGTTGTTCTAAGGAAGCCCATAGAGATAAACACTACAGACATGAAAATTATTTCCCAAGCAGTCAAAAATAAATATAATTTAACTCTCAGGTTGCAGGTCTATATTTTTTTTTCAAAAACAGAATTACAAATTAAAATTAGAACTATATCTTTCCCTGAAGTCAAAGATCAGAATGCAATAGAGTCAAATGATTATATTATAACTTGTAAATATTCCCATTTATCATATACTTTAGATCAAACTTTGGAGCTCTGGATATATGCATTTTTTAATTAACTTGAAAGATGTTTCATTAAAGGTGAGGTGGGACTCCTGAGAGAGCTATGATATAGAAAGCAACATATTTCTGCTCTGCTCAGCTTTTGCTACTATTCCCATTCCTCCTCCTTTTCATTTTCTTTCAGTGTAGGATGGAGAATGCTGATGAGTGCAGTAAGAATAGCCTCTAGTAATCAAGCACAACCAATTTAAATGAGTATTTGAGTGCACTGGCTGACCTTCCCAATAAATAACATGACATCTTCTTGGCTATCTGTAGAAGTTAATACAATGACAAGATTGCCTGTTTCCAAAGGCAAAATATTATTAGGTGTCTGTTGTTTATTTACTTCTATTCCACAATGACTATCCTCTTCCTGTAAAATGTTAAAGAGATAGTTAAAGTCCTTTGCTTCCTCACAAATGTCTTTGCACTGAACAGGTTTTTTTTAAATGAATTACCTTTGTAATTTAGTTATTCTTATTGCAATTGACAGTTAAAGCAACTACCAACCTGCACATACCTATGCTTATTTGGTACATAATGGTTTAATATTTTAGTCTCTCTGTACTATATCAGTTGCTTGGAATCTTAATGTAAAATTCAAACCTAGAGTTTGATCCACAATTGCTCAAGTCATTCCCATAAGGCATAAGAAATGATGTTCCTTTAGTATTTAGTGTGTGCTTACAGACACAATTTTAGATGACATCCAAGCCCATTAAGAGGCATTTGTATATGTGGCATTTATATTGCTATTTTTTTTATTCCTAACTTTTACCTCAGTATATCATCCAGACAGGATTTTCTTAAGCCAATTTAGAGTCAAACCGGTATGAGCAATATTTATAGAACAATGCATGTTAATGTATGAACATGCTTACATTGCTTCTAAGAAAGAATTTTAGAAGCATTAAGGTATTGTCATTTTTTTTCATTCATTTAAGCAGTAAACTACCATCAGACCAGCGAACAAGACTAGGTGGGTCACAAAATCTATGAGAACCAAGGCAGCACCACAGCAGACTGGCAAAGAGTGGAGGCAATAGTTGGGGCATTGGACGGTGAGGCCAGGAGGACTATAGAAGCATTTGGAAGTTGTCTGATGGCCTGGTACGGAAAGGAATGGAACCAGAAAAATCAGTGAGTAGTAAGAGACAGAACTGCCTGTAAAGTTTGTTGGGAACTTCCCAGGTCCCTCATGGCAGCTCCAGTACCTTTCATCCTTCCAGTAACAGCCACAGCAACGATGGCAAAAGTGTTGTCCTGATAGCAGTAGGGGTAACAGAGGTGCTTACTTCACCTATTGTGCCCATTGATACCCCTGGACCATCTGAACCTGTGGCTCCACTGTAGCAGTCATTTGACACTGGGCTTGAGCTGCCACCAAATCCATTGAGCCTTTTGAAATAGTTGTTTGGCAACCAGCAGCTGCTGGACTGAGACTTGGGACTGAGCCAAGTCATTGCTGAGGGGAGAATGGGATGAACCCAGAAGGTTGGGTCATTCTGTGAATGGATTGGAGCCCCTCCTTCTGTGTAAGACAGAGGAGTGGTAGAATGAATGGGCCTCTATGGTTGACCAGTGAGAATGGCTACCCTGGGTGTTTGTGGGATGTGTGGGAGTGGGTTGTTTGGGAGGGAGGGAGGATTCTGCTGGTGCTGAAAGCAGAAGCTGAAGGACTGTGGTTGACCTCTTTGTCCAATTTTACCTCTTGGATATGTACAGCATGATAGTACCATGTTGTGGGATATTGGCAAAGTTTTCCATCCTGAGTGTCAGAAGACCAGGGTGGGGGAAGGTCACCTTGGAGAATTTAGGGCAGAGGTGACGGGCAGACATCATTTTGGGGGGAGGGGTGATGGGCAGGGGTCATTATGAAATTCTGTTGGACTGAAGGAAGTGGATAGGGTCCTCAATGTTGTCAGGCCAACCTCATGCCAATTAGATCCTTCTTCCTCCTGATTAGTTAAAGCTTCCAGGATGGTGACTTCCAGGGAAGTGTAACAGTGACCAATTCTTCACAGCATTTCCATAGGTTTTAAGGAGGGTTAAGCATTGCTTGACCCCACCTGTCTGGACAATTTTCATCCAGTCTCCCACTTCCTTTTTTGGGGAAAAAAGGTGATGCTGCTTCAGAAAAAAGGTGAGAAGGTGATTGCTGCTTCAGAAGATCCTGGATTAAATGGATTATCTAGACCAGTATCTGCCTGAGTTCATGCCTGGTTATGAGACAGAAATAGCTTTGGTCATGCTCATGGATGATCTCTGGTAAGAGTAGGATGGAAATAGTGCATCAAGTGCATCCTTGCTCTACTTGACCTCTCAGTAGCCTTCAATATCATTGATCAAGGTATCTTTGTGGGCCAGCTGCAGGAGTGTGGGCTGGGCGGCAGTTTTGCACTGGTTCAGCTCCTTTCTCTGTGACCAGTCCCAATCAGTTTTAATAGGGAATGAGAGATCCACTACTTGACCACTATTTGTGGCATGCCACAAGTTTGATACTGTCTCTACTCCTCTTTAACATCTACATGAAGTTGCTGGATAAGATAATCCATCACCATGGGATGAAGTATCATCAATATGTTGATGATGCATAATTTTACATGTCCATCCCAGGTGACCAGAATCCATGACTGCCCTTTATCCGTGCCTAAAGGCTGTGAGGACCTGGATGGGGGACTACAGACTTTGACTGAACCCTAGTAAGACTGAATGGATGTGTGTGTATGGGTCCTCTGGTCCCAAGGGCTTAACACTTCTAGTACTAGATTGGGTGGCAGTACCCAAGACAGACCGAACTTGGGGTTTCTCCCAGACTTATGACTCCTGCTCAAAAAGTAGGTGGTAATCATGGCTAAGGAATGCCTTTATACAACTTTGGGTTGTGTGCCAGTTATGCCCATTCTTGGACCGGGAGTCCCTGCACTTGTTCACTCGTGCCTTAGTCATTTCTCAATTTGACTACTGCAGTGAGCTCTAATGGGGCTACCCTTGAAGAGCATCTGAAACTACAACTGGTACAAAGTGCAGCTGCATGGACAGTTCTCAGGGTTCCAAGGATGACCAGTGCAACATCACTGTTATGTGAGCTGCACTGGTTGCCAGTTTGTTTCTGGGTGTAATTCAAGGTGTTGTTTATGACTTATAAAACTCTTCATGGCATGGGTCCAGGTTACTTCAAGGAACTCTAATGGGTTCAGCCTGTACCTCCCATGCTGGCAGTAAGGGCATGATTCAGATTCCATCAACTATGGAATTTCAACTGATGAGGTTCAGAAGACAGGCCTTTTTTGCGATGGTGCCTGTCTCTTGAAACATTCCTCATGTGATGAGATTGGCCCCCACCCTTCAGGCATTCTGAAAAAGCCTGAAGACATGGCTTTGTGGATTGGCCTGGGGGCCAGTTAGCCATATGTATTCAGTAAAGTGGCTACTCAATTAATCGGTCCCACTTCCTTTCTCTCCTCCATCTTGCCTTTTTCTTAATCTTTTATTTTCTATTTTATACTTATTTATTATGTTCTTGTATGTTTTTATAGTCATTTTAGGGTGAGCTTTCCAGAATACCTCATTGTGAATTGGGAGGTGAATAAATTTAATAAATAAATTTCACATCTGATTTTTGCCAGAACAGAATAGGTTTCTATGTAAGTATTATATCTGAGCAGTAGTATTTAGACATGTCAGAAAAGACAGAGACGTGTGTTGTTGAGGATGCTAATCAAAACCTGATACAAGAGGCCCAGAAGAAGAGAACAGCATACCCTCTGCAGGGCCAGTCAAAAGGCTCGAAGTTGTTTGGTAGAGGTAAGAAGTATTGCCTTTCTAGTGGTCATCAAAAGTTTGCTGAAGGCAGAAAACTGAGCAGTTTCCCTTCACTCTTACATGTGAAGCAGTCACATTGCTTCACAAAACAACAATGAAGAAATGCTTCACTTTAACTTTTGTCAAAATGAAGCACTTCCTTAAAAACTATTATCTACAATTATTACTTGTATTATTCTTTATGCTTCACACACATTACAACAGTATTCAATAATAAAAGAATAATCAAAAACTATAATTTTCCCCCTCCATCTCTTTCTTAAGTTCCAATATCTGTAGGCTTTTAAGAAGAGGATTATTTTGCAGAGCTGGCTTCTTATCAACAGAACTGCAAGTCTCATACATTTTCTAATAAGTTCATATTGCTGACATTGTTATTATAAGATTTTAACACTGAAGAGTTCTGATTGATACCAGATGTTCTTTACAATTATACAGCTGAATGCACAATATACTAAAACTCTGATGCCAGTTTAATAATAGGCATGAAATTAATGGAAAATTCCGGGGAAGAGGGTGGCACAGATCAGAAACAAGGTGAGGCTGAAAGCTTTTGAAATATCCATCAATTCATATTCAAATGAATTGCATTGTCAGTATTATTTCAAAGAGGCTCTCAAAAACTCTACATATATGAGCCAAAGGTAGATATAATGTTTGGTTAGAAACACGATATTTTTCTGAGATAAAATTCTGCAAAACCCACATATATTATTTTCTCAGACTGGGTTTTAGAGAGGGTCCATTTGAGATCCCAATCAATGCTCTTCAGCAGATTGCATATAGAAGTGAGATTATTTTCCCTTTCCCAATTCTGCACTGATTCTGAATGCATTTGAAAACTAATGTAGGAAGTATGAGAAGTAATGCAGTTTATGATGACCACATCCCTAAGTTCTACTGTTGCTTTGATTTAGAGCTGATAGCCAGCCTTGTAACATATAAATATTTCAGCTGAAAGACTTTTATTTTTTTTTAATTCCAGCTTTCTGGTTGTGAGCTACTTTGTGTAAGACAGGAAGTCATATCTATTTTTAGTATGCTATATGATACAGACATACTTCAAGGAATGTAAGAAGAGAGAATGTTGTTTCAGAGGCAAATCCAGACAAGGGAGAGGCAAGTGTAGGACATAGAGGTTTATGTTTTTTGATTGCAATTCACAAGACTTCTTTTAAACAAAGTCTGTATGAATGTTAGGAATGCTGAGAAAATATCTCAGGGATGCTAACAGATTAGCTGTCATGGAGCGTTTGACCATTAAAGCCACTCACCTTTACAAATAGACAAACAACTAGTAGCTCTTGTGCTTGCTATCTACCACCACAGGTTGCTTTTGTCTTTTTTCTAAATAGAAACACTGTCCATCAAAGTACTGTACTGCCTACTGTACTGTTTAATTTATAACAATACTTCCATTTTTATGAAACATCCAGTGTAATTCAAAGTAAATATAATTTTGAATCTGAACTTTGCTTTGCAATAAGCTATGGAATGCACCGGTAATGCCAGTTCTGCTCATTCATCTGTACAGTTTCCTTATTTAGTGATATGAAATTCGATGAGAAATGATAAGCAAACACATGACTGAGAGAAAAAGAAGCTGCAAAGATTATTGCTTACTGCCATCTCATTTAAATAAAATTGTATCATACAATGTCCAGTGTCTGACCACCCCCCCTTTTTTTGCCTATTTGCAGGGTGGGGAGATAATTTAAACATGCTATCTTTTCCTATGTTGCTTTTCTCCATAGCAGAGGACTTTCCTAAAAAGTGCTAACTGCAGGTTTACAAGTTCCTTTCTGTGATTTTAATTAGCTAATTAGAAACAGCCAGCCAGTTAGCAATGTGGCTGAAACTGACCAGAGCTTAATCAGTTTTACATTGAAGGCTTTTCTTGTCAGGCAATCAAAATTTGGTCATAAACATGCACATTGGTTAGAAAAAAAATGTTATTACCATGTATTTGTGAATGATAACTAAATGAGGTAACTGCTATACAGAAGTAACTATACTATTAAGTTGTAGATAGAAACAATCTATTATAAATTAATCTGGCCTTCACAATAAATAGCTTCCAAAAATCCAGCCTTCTGGACTTAAGATTGGGGTATTTGAGCAGAAGTAAAGAGAGTACCAACAGTAACACAGTATGTTTGATCACCCCTCACACTGAAATCTTACTTGCCATCTCCCTTTCCATGATACCACTAGATGTACGTGCAACATGGTGGGCAAAGCATGTGCTCATAAATATATGTCTGGGTCACTACCCCAGACAGACCCAGTGTGCAATCTGGGAGTTCTCCTGGACTTGTGACTCCTGTTCAAAGATCAGGTGGCAGTCATGGCTAGGAGAGCTTTGCTTGACTGTGTGTCATGCGCCAGTTATCCTACCTAGACTAGAGCTCCCTTCACTCAGTCACTCATGCCCTCATCATATCATCTTTGGATAACTGCAATACACTCTACATGGGGCTACTCTTGAAGAGCATCCGGAGATTGCAGCTGGTGCAGAATGTGGCTGCGTGGATAATTGACGAATGGCCCATGTTACACCTTTATTCTGCAAACTGAATTAGTTGCCAGCTGCAATTCAAGTGTTGGTTTTGACCTTTAAAGTCCTTCATTGCATAGGACCAGGTTACCTGAGGAACCATCTCACCCCAATGGGGATGTTCTCTGGATTCTCTGAATCCTCCTCTGGATTCCATTAACCAAGGAATTTCAGCTGTCGGGATCTAGAAGAAGAGCTTTTTTGTCTGTGGCTCTTGCCTTGTGGAACATCTTGCCCCCAGAGGTGAGGTCCATGCACGCCCTTACAATCTTCAGCCATAAGACCTGGCTCTGCCAGATGGTGTGTGGCTCTGATGGGGTTAGTTAACCAACTTGAAGTTGGTTAGTGGTTTAGTATTCACCTTCCCCCATACACATATTCATCTCCCTGTTCTGCCTATTCTGTTTTAATTATTTTTGTTTTTATTTCTGTTTTTATTGTTTTATACTGTAAGCTCCTGAGAGTCATTTGATTTTGGTGGCATATAAATTTAATAAACAATTTCTCAGTATTACTAATACAACTCAAGTATATCCATTTCAATCCTATTACCATTCATTAACAATCCCATTGCTAACCTATTCCCAATTATGACCAACTACACTTTCCATATATTTCTACCACCATACCACCTAACATTTCACACATAATCACTCTGAATTATACTAATTTCTCCACTAAAATATTAATCAGTTTTCTCATTGTCAAGACCTCCCATTTTACTCAGTTATTAGCGGAATAATTTTTTCATATTCTTATTGCAGTATAGGAATTCTTCATCCCACTCTCCATCTTCTCCACATAGAACAATTTACTCACCATGATCCATCATCTAATCTACCTAACCTGTCTTCATATCTCTCATGGTTTAGTTTTTATTACCAATTACTTCCAGTAACTCTTGCTGCTGCTGCTTTTTGAAAAGAACCTCTGTGCTCTTATATATTATTTGAAGCTGCTCTAACAGAAACCCCCAGATACTGCTTAAAATTGGTCCAGTAACTGGCAATTCATCATCATCAGGAAGTAGCCAAAATCTTCTCTCTTGTGCCTGCCATTTTACCAAGATTACTCTTGCTCATCTTACCAATCAGATACTTGCCAGATTTGCCAAGCAGATTTGATATTCTGCTGTGCTTGCTTCAACTTCCAATGGCAGCCAGCATGTGATTTATTTGCTTCCAAATGTGCTCTTGACCTTCTTTTAATGTCTTGTTAGATTCAGATAAAAAGCTTGGTCAGTATATTAGTCAGCATTGCTAGTCAATTTCATGTTCATTTCATATTCCTTCTCATTTCTTGACAGCTTTCTTTTTCACATTGTCCAGTGATTCTTCTGCACTGGTATCAGAATTGAAGATGGAATTAATTTTATTAGGCCACATATAACTGTGAGTTTTATTGTTTGCCAGGTGCAAACAGCATCTTGTCAGAGATATGTTTAGTCCCACCCATCTTTGAAGACCTGACTGTACTTCAAAGCCCAATGTTTGACTGAATGTGTAGTTGCTGGCAAATTTTGATTATTTCTGTGGTATTTCTAGACATATTATGTTGTTTATTATTTCAAAATTAGCAGCCAGAATCTTTATGAAATTGGGTGGACTCAGATTTTAAAAAAATAAGACATATCTAATACAGACTCAAGTGCCAAGACACCTGAGTCTTTTAATACCTTTTGCAGATGATACCACTTCCTAACTGAATGCAAATACAGTAAGACTCAAGACCCAGGTACCAAGATTCAAACTAACACATTTATTATTCTTCCATATTTATAAGAATCTGCCCACCTAACAGTTGAACACCTGTGACTGAAAGGTTAAGTCCAATGACCTTGAGGGAAAGCTGGGCCTATTATGTTTGTGGCTATGTAGAGATTCCTGGCTGATGCTATGTTTGATTCTTCCCCCAGGCTCAGCCCTTTCTTCTCCCACAGGAGAGCTCATTATGAAAGTAAGATACTGTTCCAAAAAAAGATAAAAACTATAATAAGGTCCATTAACAGATTCATAGAGTTCAGATCACAGGAAATATTTTTTCCATTCTATTATTTCCTGATTAGACCCAATTTGGAGTACTGTATCTAATTCTTGGGATTATAATTCAAAAGGGACAGAGGCAGATTTGAATAAATTTAGAAGAGAGGTATCCAGATAATGAAAGTCTGGAAAACAAGCTCACTCAGATATGGTTAAATAAACTGTTTAAGCGACCAAAACTGTGAAGATGATGAAGAATATATAAGAGTCATCATAATTAAGGCTCTCTCTCTCACAAACACAAAAAAGAAATTGAATTTTTATTGCCTTAGATGGCAGGATGAAAACCAATGATTAAAAATTCAAGAAAGAAGATTTAGATAGAGAAAATATACTGACTGTATGACCAAACAAAATGATACATAGGTTTTTCTCTTCTAGAGGTCTTCAAAGAAAGAGTTTCATAAGTCAGAAATGGTCCTGTGATTCTTAAAATGAGTGAATCCTTACTAACTTTAAGATTCTCTAAAAATGGAAAAATAAAAGGCCTGGGTAAAAGTTTACTATTAAAAAGCCATTGTTAATGACAACTACCACTAAAATGGACAGCTAGGAAATAATGGCACTAAATAATTTTGTTTCTTTGGGATCAAAATAAAGAGGTACAGTATACTGTAGAGGAAAAAAGATAATCATCATCGTAGGATAGGCAGTGACAATTTTCAACAAGCACCACCTTGCTGTGGTTGGGGGGCTTGTGTGTTATGAAGAAGATAAGAGCTATGCCAGAGGTTCAACAACACTGGAAAGATCTTATCAGAGGAGCCAGACAAAGAGTGTTTCCCACTATAAAAATAAGAGAAGTAAATTACAGAAATCCATACCAGCTCGGTCATCTCCTAGGTGAACAAGGACCGCGCTAGATGTTATTGGGATTCCTGGACATTGAGTGAAAAATGGGCTACATGACTCCATTGGAGAAGGAAATGGTAACCCACTCCAGTATGAAAACCCCATGGAGAGCAACAAAAGGCTAAAAGATAGGATGCCAGAAGATGAGCCTCTAACATCAGAAGGAATTACGAGAAGCTCCAGAAAGTGTGAAATGGCTGGACCAAAGCTGAAAGGATGTTTAGCTGTGGATGTGACTGGAGGTGAAAGGGAAGCACAATGCTGTAAAGAACAATATTGCATATGAAGCTGGAATGTAAGATCTATGAATCAAGGGAAGCTTGATGTGCTCAAACATGAGATGGCAAGATTGAATGTCGACATCTTGGGAATCAATGAACTAAAATGGACAGGAACGAGAGAATTTAATTCAGATGACTACAACATCTACCACTGTGCACAAGAATCCCTGAGAAGAAACGGAGTAGCCATCATAGTCAATAAAAGAGTGGGAAAAGCAGTTCTAGGATTTTTGTTGTTCAGTCGCGCAGTCGTGTCTGACTCTTCATGACCCCATGGAATGCACTATACAAGGGCCCCTGTCCTGCACTGCCTCCCAGAGTCGTCACAAGACCAAGCCCATCACACTGACTATGCAATCTATCCATCTCATCCTCTGCTATCCCCTTCTCGTCTTCCCTTCAATACTTCCAAGCATCACAGTCTTTTCTAATGAGTCCTCCCTGCGCATTATATGGCCAAAGTACTTGAGTTTCAGCTTCAATATCTGTCCCTCCAAAGAGCAATCAGGTTTGATTTGCTGAAGGATTGACTGGTTTGATCTCCTTGC
>JANHZU010005857.1:27419-40223 GCA_032468055.1 Acrochordus granulatus | reverse complement strand
TTAACAACTGAATTGCCAATTCCAGTTGTGGTTCAAAATGAGGGCTACCTCTAAGTCAAGCAATCAATTTACATTGTTTAGTCACAGCCTATTTTTCATTTAAATATTCCTTCTATCCTTCCTTCCTTCCTTCCTTCCTTCCTTCCTTCCTTTTTAATTAAGTATGTTTATTTTATAAAGACTTTTGTAAGTCTACAAATATCATTGTGTCTTCATGAAGGATTCACACTTAGGGATTTAGTTTGCTATTTGCTTATGAGATTTTCACATAATCATTTTATGAAATGGAAGTTTATTATTACAAATGTTCAGTAGAAACCGAACAGGCCATTCTACAAAATGAATTAATATATGTTATGTTTAGTGTTGCCTTTCTATTAACAAATGACAGGGATAGGAATTGTCTGCAGATTTCTTTCTATCTTTTGTCCTAAAGATTGTCGATACAGAGGAATCATTTGGAATAATATAAATTGTAGTGCTGCTGGCTATAAGATGAAAAGAAATGTGCATATTTTACAGAATCGATAACTGGATCAAAATATGGAAGGATCATGTGAAAATCAAGTCTATATTTTGATTTATTTAAATTACTTCACAGTTACATACAGCACATAGTTGCTTCAACGTATCCACTATAATCGGAGAACAGCAAGAAACTGTTACCTCCCACTAGTAACAGCACACAAAAATATCACATAACAAATTAGAATATTCAGAATTATTTTATTTAATTTAATAATGGAGCTTAATAATCACTTCACTTCAATTACATACTTGGATATGTATGTAATTCCAATCTGCTTCAATAGTTCCTTCATTAATGAGACAAATACAGTAATAAAGTTTTATCCCACTGAATGATGCTACAAGTTTCCTGAACTTAAAATGAGAACTTGCTATTTTATAGTGAAACATTTCAGATAATTATAAACCCATGTTCTTCAGCAAGACTTCATAGACTATTTTTCCTTCTTATTTCTTCATTGAGGGGTCTATACAGCATTGTCCAAGTCAGTGACAGATAAGAATACACTATAGAGATAGCAAACTCTTCTAATTGCTCATAAATAAGAATAGCATTCTAATTCTCAGATTATTTTCCATATGCTAGAAATCAAATCAGTAACAATTTCTAGATGATGGAGAGCTTTCAGTTCCTCAAAAACATTTCTTCCTGAGTGCTCTGAAATCTGGTTGCCACCATCTGAACTGGATCTACACTTAGAGATTCATTCTGACATGAAGCATCATTTTGGAAGGGTTTTTTATTTGCTTTAATGTGCTTAAAAATAGGAATTTGTTAATTGTCTACAAAAGTCCACATCTGTGAAAGAACAAAGTATAAAAATGAGTTGTATAGTGTCCTATTTCACATCTTGGTATCTGAATTTCTATGCTGCACATCTGTTCTCAGGAGAACTTTGAACAAGAATGTTTTGCCTCTAAGGAACTCTGGTTTTAGAAATCAGCTCCTTTTGGCCCTAATCTAATAAAGGGAAAGAATGTATGTGCTCTGTCCCCCAAGACACTTGAAAGACACTGTTCTATGTCTACTTGCCCCTTTATTTATCCATACATGTAGATTTTCAAACCATTGTGGGGGAAAAATAAATCAGTAATAAAGGCAGCATCAGATACATAGGTTAGAAAGTGTTTAATCATTGTATTGTGGTAAAAGAACATTAAATGGGCCCTAAAGTAATGGCAACCACACTACTGAAAGAAGGAATCTTTGAAGGGTAAGTGACAGAACTGTAAATAACATCAGCCAAAGTAAACCAAAGAAAACAAAAGAGTTATGGACATATATATCTACACATTTATCTCTGAATGAATGGAAGAACTTGAGAAACAGCAGTAGTGCTACTTGTTCCTTCCAATTTAATTAGCTATTGCACTAAATGGAACAGATTCTCAAGGGAGAGATAGCTTTATGCTTTTCTTACCTGTCTATTTTGAAACTGTTGAATCAATAGTGATGATGCAGCCATGAAAAAACAAAACATCTGTCTCCTTTCCACACCGGTGAGTTTTCTTCTATGTGGTGAGACTTAATGAAAGAGCACTGAGGTATCAATATGAGGAAAAGGAAAGACAAATATTCATTACTTGTAACTGATTTTATTAAAACCTTTGGAAGAGGCATAGGTTTATTCATATGTTTCCTGGATCAGGCCCACTAATAGAAGATATCACCAGGACATTAGTGACTAATTAGAGTGGCAGCAGAACAGTGTCCATTATTATATCTTATTGGTATGATAAAACAATTATGAAATTGGAACCAGTGGGAAAAGAATTCTGATTGGGTGTTTGGAATATGTCCAAAGGATGATTAAGAGTTTTCTACTAAGAATAAAAGAAATGGAAATGAAGTGTGGCTGAAGCTTGGAAAATAGAAGACAGCATAGGAATTGTATGCAGTTCAAGGTACTAAGAGATATTTAAAGGATATCACCTTTAATATTTCATATTGCTTTACAGGTAATCCTCAACCTATGACCATTGGTATGTCAGTGACCATTCCATCAGGAAAGATCACAAGCTGCTGAGATAAGTCTCCCTCACGCCTCTACATTCACACCACACTGGGAAATCATGTACCCCTGTGCATCTCCAAGTACCCTCACACACATCCATGTACCTCCACATAACCTCCCTGATCCATGCAGCATCACTTGCACATTCTTCACACCCTCAATCCACACAGCATCTTGTGCACATTCTTGCATACCAACTCCAATCCATGTAGTACCTCTCAGGGAAGGTTGGGGAAAGTGTGTGAGGGTGTGAGAGAGGTCTTGCATTGATCAGGGAGGGTCAAAGAAGGTACATAAAAAGCATGGTGCAGAGAGGGGTATTCAATGATGCATGAGAATATCAGTGCAAGGGTATTGCATGGATTAGGAAGGGTGCACAAGAGTGTGCGCAAGGTGCTATGCAGATCATGGTGGGTGCCAAGTTGTAAGTACTTCTTGTTTAGTGATGTTCTAATTTCTAATGAACGAGTGGTCATAAACCATACACTGAAATAAAGGACTTTGAGTCATAGACAACACATTTAATGGAAGATAAGAGACAATGTGCCTCAATTAGAAGTGTGAGGAATCGAAGGATTACTCAGAAAAATGAGTCAAAAAAAAGTACACAATACTTTTGTCCTTATTATGGACCCTATTGGCATAACTGCCTGAAGCTTGGGTTCTGCAGCCATGGATCAACAAACCAATCTCATCTGGGAAGGAAAGCATCCAGTATGTCAGGCAGAGAGAAGATGAGAACAAATGAGCAAAAAGCTCCCAGCATTCAGTCAGGTCAGCAGAGCCAAAATGCCAATAAAGAGCTGGCTGAATTTGGAAGTGAAAATGAAGAGATCCAAAAGGATAAATCACCAGAAGTAAAAAATTTCTGCAAAGAAAGCAACCTTACCAAAGGAAGAGTTGGATTGCACTGTATATATATTAGGTGGTTGAAAATGTACCTTTAAGGAAACTGTTAGTTTGGATTAGAGAAATGCTGAACAAGCCTCTGGGTATTGAACACGGATTGAATTCAGTGATTTTTGTTGGCAAAATCTAATCCTTCAACTTTATGTACCTATGTTAATCTGTCTCTACTTCTGTAGGGTCGATGTTTCATATATATATAGTAATATAGAGAAGCTGTTATCAGCCTTCGGCTATGAATGCAAAATAACAATGTTATTTTCTGATCATAAACAGAAATGTCCTAATAGTAGTCTTAATAGATCTTTGGTGGGATGAAAACACACAATGTTCTCTGAGGAAAATTGGCAGTAAGTATGGTAAAAGTGGTTTGAGTAGGAATTAGAAAGGGAGCTGATAGAAAACTCCTTTATGCCTATTAGTTATCCTCGGAAATAGTTTCTTGAAAATAAAATAGAACTTATCAGAAAAGAACTATAGCTATACAAAAATGCAGAAAAATATGCCTACTCTGTACTGTTCCAAAGTACTCCTTATTATCTCCCCTCTGCTTATATATCGTTATGCGTAGCAATATAATAGCAAAGCAGATACTTTCAGATTCTGGAAGAGCACTTCACTCAGTTATTCAGACTTCAGATTCCATAATTCTTGCTGAAAATATGACAGGAATTCAGAATATCTGATACCATTACTTTTACTGTTGTCTAAGTAATGTTGTGGATCCTGAGAAAATTATATGGAGATTTTTAAAAAAGCAGGATAGTGGTTTATATGTATTTGAAAAAATTATATAAATCTATATAAAACTGATAAATACATTTTCTTAGGGAAAATTTTTTAGGGTTATTTAGATAGTTTTTAATGTTTTAATAATAACAAAAAATTACTATGTATTTATTGTTTTTTAGTTGCGTTGTAAGCTGCCCAGAATTGCATCGCTATAAATTTGATAGATAAATTAATAAATAATAAAAACTCAGAAGGGAAAAACTGCTCTATACATTATTTAACAACAACACCAAATAAAAATCTGAGGCTGTGTTTAGCTTATCCTGAAACCTAGAAGTCTTAAAGAAGCCTTACAAAATCTGGGCAACTTTTCTTTTCATTTCATGATCACATAAGGAAATGTTTGTTTGTTTATATTTGTATCCTGCCTTTATTATTTTTACAAACAACTTAAGGCGGTGAACATATTTAACATATTTTCATCCTCTTATTTTCCCCACAACAGCAACCCTGTGAAGTAAGGTAAGTTGGGTTGAGAGAGAGTGACTGGCCCAAGGTCACCCAGCTGTCTTTCATGGCTAAGGTAGAACTAGAACTCACAACCTTCTGGTTGCTAGTCTATTGCCTGAAGGAGTAAGCTCAACACTGTCTAATTCAGACTGGGCCACCATAATTCCTCCCTGCCCCAAATCTTTACAGAAGGTGAATTTCAGAATAAATCATTTTCCACAGTTATGTGCACAGAAGTGGATTAATTGCACTTAAAAATTCCTTACTCGGTCCTTCATGATCTCCAAACAGATCTGAACATTCTTAGGACCCTTTCAAGATGAAGAGGTAGGACAAGAAGTTGCTTCCAAATCTTATTCAATTACTAATTAATGAGAATTAAAAGTAAAAATTAAATATGTTAAAATATTTTCCATTTCTCCAGTAAATATAAAGGATACTCTAGATATTTTGAGAGGCATTTTTTTACTATGGTTGTGAAGAAAAGATGTTAAATCTAATCATAGCTATACATAAAACATTTGATTAAAAACATGTCTTCTTCCAAATATTCTTCCACAGATTTTGTCAATGGCGCTTACATAGTGAAGTCTGTAAATTGGCTAATACAGATGTTATCTTTTAAACATTCTATTTAATTACATTGCCACCTTTTTCATTAGTTTGTTATATTAGTATTATAAAGTAGAGCTTGTATATATTAGTTTGTTATATTAGTATTATAAAGTATATTTTTTTCAAGATACTATAAATTACTAGGAAATATATTAACGTGAAGTTAACATACTTTCTCAAGTGTAACTAATGGTACAATCTACGTCAAGTTTGCTTGTAATAAATTCAAATGAACATTGCTTTCTATGATAAATCAGAAGTAATAATACTTTCTTGATTTAATTCTGATCTCCTGTCACTCAAGATCAGGGTATCTCACACAGTTGTGTCAATTTTTGAAATTTAACCTGGTTTGTGGAAAACTAAAGATAATGCTGGATCAGCAACAACACACACAGAGATACATAGATGCACACACACAGAGAGAAATGGTAATTGTAACATCTTAACCACCACATTTTTGCCATATTAAGTTGTAATTTGAAAGAGCATTTGCTTTGAATATTGTACATTCTTCCTTTTTCTGTTCCCAAATTCTGTGAAATCAAAATATTGTATATCAAAGTATTATATTGCACTCTGATAGTTTTTAAGTGTATTGATGTAATGTATAGGGCATATTAAATATAACAGAAAAATAAACAATTCAGTGACATTTGGATAAAAGAGATGAAAAATAATTTATATTATTCATATAGTTCTTATATATTTTATTCTGAAAATTTTTATTCAGTAAACTGAAATTTACTGAATTGAGTTTCCTTTAAAGTTATTAAATAATTTCATATATTTAAAATAATGTATTATTCTTAAAAGAAAAAAAATGTTTAGCTTAACCATATCTGTCTTTCTTAGGAAAAGGTACAGAAATCTCCAAAACTCTCTTATTCATGTATAAAAAACACTGAATATGTGACCAAAAAGGGAATGGTCTTTAATGCTTTTATTATTTGGCTCAGAGGCAGAAAGAATTCCAGGAGACCAGTACAGGATTTACTTATCACTTTTTATTAGTGTACAATATATTTACAATTTTCTCTCATTCACACTCATACACACTCCATACATACCTAATTGAAGATTGAAGCATCATCCCAGAGTTGATCAGATGTCTGTACGAGCATGGAGAACCAGGCGTTGGAGCTGACTGTTCTGGCCCACCTGTCTGGAGCAATGTTCCTGTGTTTATGGCACACAACTCCATCTCTCAAGGCTCAGCAGTCTAGAACGTTCCTTCAGTACATAATTTCTTCTTCTTTGTACTGAGATGTCATATTTACCATGTCAATTTCCCCCTCCATTCCTTATTTTATTACTTGTTTCTAATATTCATTTGCCATGGCAATTTCGTTCCTTAGTTTATTACTTGTTTCCAGTATTCCTTCTTACGTGCAATTAATAATTAATCATCATATTGTCCTTTTGTTCTCAAATCCTCATTTTGTGTGCAACTACAATGATTCTGCACAAAATCCAAAGTTCCATCATGTGCTCCAGACTTCCATTTTCTTATGAGCCTAAAACTTAAAACAATATACTCGCATTCATACTCACATATTCTATCATGTACCATGATCATATAGCATAGGTCAAGCATTCATCTGAATGATAGCTCAGGGGAAAAAACTGTCCCTGTGTCTAGTAGTTTTGGTAAATATACCCTATATATACCAATAACCTATATCTCCTACCAGAGGGAAAAGATTTGAACAAGGTGTGTCCAGGGTGAGAGGGGCTTGCAGATATCTTCCCTTTTTTCTTAACCCTCTCAGTATACTTTATGGGGGACAAGTTAGCTGCAATTATTCTTTCTGTGATCTTGACTGTATGTTGGACTCTGTACTCATCCTGCATGGTTGCTGCACTGAACAAGACTGTTATAGATGTTGTGAAACTAGGCTGAGGCTGCTACTAGGATGAAGGTACCATGCCTGGGGATGGGGCAAGCATGTAAACAGTGTGGACAAAGGAATCTTGTCATAAAGATAACTTCATAAAGGTTATTAAGGAAAAGATTCCTTCAGGAGAAAATGCAGACAAGGAATCTGGACCTGAGAGCATGGGAAAGCCACTCCCAAATCACATCAAAACAACCAATCTTGGGAAAAGGGTCCTGAAGCCTGCTTGCCTTTGAATTGCCTTAGAGATACAGACTTAGTGCCTTGCCAGCCTAGGTTTGAAAGGTGTAAGGAAGTGAGCATGTGTCTATGTGTGTGACTGAGGGAGCAAATATATACATTTAAACCAGTAAAATTTTGCTATCATTTAAATTCACCAGGTCTCCATATATTTTTAAAGAACTAGTTGTGCCTCAGCATTTGGTTAAAAATGTGGCTGTTTTCCTGGGCAGTGAGTGTTTTCCAGGGCTGTGAATGTGTGCAGGAGCAACCATAAACCAAACTTAGGAGCACCTCGTTTACAAAGGAGACACTCAATGATTCCGCTATAGAACTATATCAGCAGCTCTTGGGGCAGGTTGAATTTCTTGAGTTGACATAGGAAGTACATCCTCTGATGTGCCTTCTTAATAATAGTGTTACTGTAAGCATTTCAAGTTTTGGGAAATTATAGAGCATAGAAACTTGAGGGACTGTACTGCTGATATAGTGCTGCAGAGTGTGGTAAGGGGTGAATAGGAAGACCCCTCCTAAAATCCACTGTCATTTCCACAGTATTGAGTGTATTCAGTTGCAAGTTGTATTGACTGCACCATAGGACCAGCTACTCAACTTCCCATTTCAAGCAGACTCATCTCCACCTCTAATGAGTCCAATGACTGTTGTGTCATCTGCAAACTTCATAATACTAATGGGGGGGTCTCCAGAAGTGCAGTCATTGGTGTAGAGAGAAAAATGTAGCAGAGAGAACACAAACCTTGAGCACCAGTACTGATCGTCCAAGTACTTGATGTAATTTTCCCTAGCTTCACTTGCCTGTCAGAAAGCTGGTTATCCACTTTTAGATATGGGCAGATACAGTGGGCTGGGTCAATTTGTATTGATAAATATATAGACTGAGGAATATTTAGGTGTTAAATGCTGATCTAAAGTCCACAAAAAGGACCTTTACATAAGTCATTTAATCTCATTTCCTAACCTGTCTGTTTGAAATTGTCCTATTGATATGAAAACCTGAAAGGCTATTGGGAAAACCTAAAAGACTATTGGGCCAAATCTCCTGCTCTGTGCAAAATGAGATTGTGTATCACCACCTCTCAGGGTAATTAGCTGCACTGTTAAACTGCTCTTTCTGATCAGATGTTTTTTCTACGTTGTTGGCTAGATTATGAAAATAATTCTTCATGCTACTGAGAGACCAGTTCTTCAATATTGGAAATATTGATTGTTTAAGTTTTATCAAGTTGTTTTTGACTCCTAGTGACTGCATAGATTGATGACAATCTACCTCTAACTTGTCTTTGAAGTCTCCCAATAGTATACTCTTCACAACTTTAATTGAGTCCATCTACCGCTATTCCCTTCAACCTTTCCCAGCATTAAGCCTTTTGCAGAGAACTGGGTTTTGGCATAATGTGTCTGAAATAGGATAATTTGAGTTTTCTCATTTGTGTCTCAAGTGAGAACCCTGGGGATTTATTCAATGATACCTTGGTTTGTTTTCTTGGTTGTCACAGTATTCTCGGGAATTTTTTCTAACACTAACATTCAATACTCTTCCTATCCTGCTTCTTTAAAGTCCAACTTTCACTTCTATAAAGTGTCACAGGGAATATCATGGTTTGCACAATTCTGATCTTTCTAAGTATAGACACATCATGATGTCCAAATCCTTCCAACCTTGGAAGGCAGAGGTCACTTCTGTTGATTTTATTGCAGACACTTACTAGGTTATTTAAGAAAAATGGATAAGGATTGTAAAGTTTAAGTTATATTTCAAACTTCAATCCATTTCAGAATTATTTGTATTTCCTGTTGTAATAATTGGAATTTGAATTCTTCACCCTTTTCCTCTACCTTCAAGTCTAAATCAAAGAATTTATAGAAGACTATAAACAAGAATTTTAGCTAGGGTAGCAGAGGAAACAAAACACAGAAAAAAATGAGAGTTCTCATCAGTGAGAAATTGCTGTCACAATTCCAACATTAACTATGTCAGTCTGTTGACACTGTTTCCTTTTGTGCTCTACCTAAGCACAAAGTTTCTAATGATTTTGTGTTCACAAAGTGAGAGAACATGAAACACTGAAAATGGAAGATCTGATCATTTGTTTTTGCTAGAAACTACAGGTAGGAATGATCCCACAGTGCCATGAATTCTTGAGATATTCAATAAGCTGCGAAATATACTGTATAAAGATATTTCACAAATATCTAGAAATCTAATGTTAACCCATGTGCTTTCTTGTGCTGTAGCACATTTAGTTTTATAGGTCAAGATTATTTTAAAGCATTGTCTACAGTTCAAGGTTAGAGTTTATTTTATATGTCTCTCAGTATTTCTGTAGATGACTCCATTTTCCCTTAAGCAGCAGTAAACCAGCAGTTTTAGTCTGCATAAGATCAAATGCACTTAACTAAACACTGTACTTCTGGTGCTGTCCAGTATATTCAGCCCATCTCTTGCAGATGTACTTACTCACTTTTAGTATTGTTCTTTAAAGCCATTCTTCTTTGGGCAATGGGAGAATTAAAGTCTACCAGAAATGGTAAGGGCAGATTCTGTGATGAAGATTAGAGAGGCTTTCCCTCTGCCACTTCATAGCACAATCCACTGAGCCCCACAGCATTTGACAGCCATAGGATGAGACTGTTCCTAAATGTGGGCTTAGTTGCTTTGGCCATTAAAGCAAAGTTTAAAAACAGTCTGACTAGCTTGCTGGGCAAAAAAGTATCTAACTTGCCCAGCTATCCATTGAATTTATCAGCTATTATATACACTTCAATTAAAAACAGCATATCACCCTTCTGGAATAATGATAAATGCATATTCAAAAGCACCTTAACATGCTGATAGATAAGGGTATGTCATGAAATGGGAAAAAAAAGAGAGAGAGAGAGATGGCTTGCACAATGTCACCTGTTATTTAGACTGCCAAATGTTCATACTGAACTATGTCTCTGAGCCATCAATCTATTTGTGGAATTGATAGATAAAAAACTTTGTCTCTTCTGTTGCCTTTCTCTCCCAATTTAGGAAGTTGATTCCAGGGCTGAGAAAAAAGTCAGGTGAAGGGAATGGATGAGTTCTGCAGGAAGTGGCAGATGTTTTTCCTGCCAGTTGGTGATGTTGGAAAAATAGTTGGAGAATAGCTTTCTATTATTTTCCTTCCTGTAAAATTAGGATACCATCACACCATCCTCCAGTTCCAAGTCAAAATACTGTAGATGCATTAAATATTAACAACAGAATCTATTCTAGTTTAATCTGTGGGAAAATACCCAGAGTGAACTAAGTTGCACAAACCATCTTTTAAGATAATGAATTAATATGCTGCCATGTAAATTCATAGGGGGCATGGTGGCTGAGAATTAAGATGCTGGGCTTGTCAGCCAGAAGATTGGCAGCTTAGCAGTTGAAGACCCAAGCACCACCACATAATGGGGTGAACTCCAATTGTTTGCTCTAGCTCCTGCCAATCTTTCAGTTTGACAGCATGTAGATAAATAAGTACCACTTTTGTGGAAAAGATAGTGTTCTGAACACCTTGGTATATAGTCATGCTGGCCATATGGCCACAGAAGCAACTTCAGACAAACCCTGACTTCTCGGCTGTTAATCGGAGATGAGCACCACACCCTACAGTTGGTGACAACTGGCAGGGAAAACTTTTACTTTTTATTTAAATTAATTTAGGTTCAAATTTAAGTATGTTTTTAAGTATTTAAATAAAATTTCATTTTCTCAGTTGTTTCATTTTATATCTCTAATGAGGCAGACAATAGGCATTTAGCTGCAGTATGCAATTACTGCTTGGACTGCTATGTAAAGAATTGCTAATGCCATGTCTCTACTGCATGGACCTGTAGCTATTAACAAGAAAATTCTATGTAATGGAAAGGGGGAAATGTAAATGGCTACAATGGATACATGAAAATACAGGTTAAAATCTTGCCCCTTTAATATGAGAAGATATTCCACAATAAACATGGTTTGTTTTTATATTGTAGTGTAATATACTCTTTAGGGGCACGTGGTGATGGAAGTGTTTAAGATGCTGTGTTAATCAAGCAGAAGGTTGATGTTTGAGTTCAAGATCCAAGAGCTGCCACATAATGGGGTGAACTCCTGTTGTCTGCTTATCTCCTGCCAATCTAGCAGTTCAAACACATGTAAAAATGCAAATAGATAAATAGGTACCACGTTTAGTGGGAAGGCTGCAGCATCTGTGAGTGTTAGCATGTAGTCATGCTGGCCACATGACCGAAGTATCTTTGGGCAACCTTGGCTCTTTGGCTAGGAAACAGAGATGAGCACCACCCCCTAGAGTTGGCCATGCTGACAGGAAAACTTCTATATTTTTAGTATACTCTTTATGTTACATTATTTAAATGTTACTTACAGTTTTGAGAAAGAAATGCTATTATACTTAATTATATATTTTAATCATATAAGTGCATAATATTATGTATTACCTGTATATTAATTGCATGGACCAAATTCTCATTTACAAGGAATTAGCTGAAGATGTTTGTAGAGCCATAATATTTATTCTAGTTAAGAATTATTCAGCCAGTTATTACTCCTCTAATAAGATACACAAATGTTACTTCTTCATAATGGTAACTGTTTCTCAAGAATATATTGATTTATGCAAACCTTGACACCATTTAAACTCTGCTTACAATATTGTTTCCATTAAAACTTGATTGAAGTTGTCATGTTTTTCATTTTTCCATTTTCATTTTTTTCCTGTTAAGTCAAGGTAATTATATTTTTGCTTCACTTGATTAACAAGAACATAGATTCAGCACAATGTCACTTGTCTTTGTACAATTATATTCCTGAAGCGGAAACTTGTGTCATGTCCATCATTCTGGCCAGTAGTTATATTCCCTGTAACTGTGATTTTGTAAATATTATTTTATGCACATTCTTAAGATTTACTAAGTATATTCTCCATTATAGCCCCCTTTTCTCTTCTCTCATTTTTTGTAACATATCAGCTTTGCCTAATCTCATTATTTATGTGAATAGCTGTTTATTTCTTTTGGAGAAATACCAAAATCCAAAGCTAATACAGAAAGTAGATATTTTTTTTAACAGTCACATGATTGCTATTTCTATGTAAAAATAGTTTTATATTACATGAATTAACCATAATGCAAAATTATTTAAATGAGTACTTGATCAGAATTAAATTAGTAAAACTACATTGGAGAGAGAGAGAGTTGCATCTACTTGACTCTATTTAAATATCTTTCTTTACATATGCACTGTTGCTCCTTTCAAAGCAGACCTCAACTTTTATATCATTCTGTTAGTTACCATGTAACAATGTTTACTGATGCACTGTTTAATTTAATAATACAGAAAACCT
>JANHZU010005857.1:7881-27319 GCA_032468055.1 Acrochordus granulatus | reverse complement strand
CTCCTCTGATGAGACCTGTCCAGTATGGTTGAACCTCTGGCAGAGCTCTCATCTTCTTCAGAGCACACAAGCCCCCCCAACCACAGCAACGTGGTGCCTCACTGGGGGGTTCCCCTAACTGAGAGTTATGTAATCATGGCAAAATCTTCTCTCCTTCTGGAACTCTTTCTATTCTCTCATCTTTCAGTTTTTCTTTATGTCAGATTATTTTAATGTGGGAAATGACCAAATGAGATGGAGAAGAAGCGAAACAAATCAACTTGTGAAGCCCACACAAGTCCAACCAACCCTAAGCTGCTGCAGTGCCTTGGCTAGTGGTTCTTTTTTTTCTGTTGGCTGGTAGAATATTGAAACGGGATGGCAGACAGCTTAAACACCTTGTCTATAATGACTGGCACACTCACAACACAGGACAGTTACTGTAACTTGTCAGGAACTCAGAACAAGCAATTTAGACATGGCATGGACTGGCAAGGAGCAGCACATTTTATGCTGGCATTGTTTTATGCCAACTTATGAATACGTGATCTTGTATTTACTCTGTCAACTGCAGAGTAGAAAAATGTTATTGTTCAGATGTTGCTGGACTACAGCCTCCATGCTGGTCTTTAGCAGGAGGTTAATTATGAACTGGATATGAATCATTTTTAGAGAGACACATGATTTTCAAGATTTCTGGCTGACAGGTCAGAAACTTGTCTTGTTGGGTCATTGAATAAAAAAAAAAGATTTTCAAGCAGACTGTATCTGAATACATACAACAAATGATGTAAGATTAGTACTGGAAGCGGGGGAAATTGTTCCCTACCATTCCAGAAAGCAGCAAATGGAATATTAAAATTAGATTTTAGCAAAGCAGATTCCAACGAAATATTGCGGGAAACCATCCCCCAGTGAAAGCATTTGTATAATGGAACCAGTTATCTCAAGAGGTGATGGATACTTCTTTGCTGGAGGTGTTCAAGTAGAGGCTAGATAGCTGTTTGTTAGGGATACTTTAATTTGGATTTGTGCACTGAGCCAAGGTTGTGTCCATGGCCTTAATGGCTGTTTCCAGTTCTGTGTTTCTATGCTTTTAAGCAAAACATGACAGTTTAAATCAGTATTAAGAAGCTGTGATTTGTTGAAGAATGTGCAGTGACAAGTTCACTCAATATATTAAAGCCCAAAACAAAAATTGTATTGTTTGCCTTAGCTTAGTACAAAGTGTGAATTAGGCTTTAAGAATAATACAGAATCAAACCCTGGCAATTCTACTTGACAAATATTCTTATGGTTATGCTTAGAATATGGGGGCCTTACTGTTAAACAGTCATGAAATATATTGAGTCAAATGCAGTTGGAGCTATGGAACTGAGTAACACTGTGATATTTCCTTGTGTCTCTGACAAGGAATTTATCAGTGATAAATTCAAGCAAGGCATTTATCAGTGATTGTATTTGGAAGAATTGCATTGTCGTTCACAATTTGTATTGTTATTTTTGCCTTCTAGAAAATGTTTGAGTACTGAAGTACTCTATTCTTCTGTTATTCATTGCTGTGTTTAAAGATTCCTTCAACCACTAAAATCACTATGTGCTGTAGAAGATTGTTAGTTTAGAACTGTACTACTTTGATGGATTTCTGGAGTTTAAAGATGATGCTAAAATGAATCTGTTCTTTCTGCTCTATGATTTTATATATATTACGTGGTCATATATTAAGTCTGTTGCTTGGGTTTTTTTAAATACATGTTTCTGATGGTTTTAAAAAATATTTTGATTGTGTATTAAGAGCCTAGTAGATTCTTGCTTTTATGAAAATAATTCCCAATTAGTTCAAATATATAATTGCATATAATTATAATTGATATATTTTCAAACATATCAGTTATAATACATGTATAATTGATATAATTGAAAATATATCAGTTGGCTTATACCATAAACACTAAAATTTATACATAAATCATGGAAATCAAAATAGCTCACTTTGGACAAGATTTACCTTATTTTGGGATTATTTTTAATCTTCTTTCAGTTGCTCCTGTCAGGGGTCGCTAAAATGAATCTTCTGTTTTTGTGGAGATTATTTTTAAAAATAGTTTAAAATGTTTTCTTGATGAAATAAACAAATTGTAATTTGATTACTGCAATATGGAAATGTAACCAAAAATCTAATCACAGACAGGGCTAGACCAAATTGTTATTAATGCCTCTTTCTATTTGGTTGGTGCTGTTGCTAAAAAAGCCTGTAGGCACTATCAAGATTCCCATATTTTCATGGGGATTTAACTGACAGAATATATTTTATTCGGGCCCAGAACTAAGAAGGCCAAAATGGACAACAGTCCAAGTACTCTGATAAAAATGCACACAAACACACACACACACAACTCTGTGTGTCCATCCACATCCACCCGCCCCCCGCAAAGGCATGTCATAACAGAGCAAGCAAAGTTTCTGCTTTGACTGTTATGTAGAGGGAGTTATATTTATGCAGTTTAGCAAGGATTGGAGATTTCAGAGAGAGAGAAAGAGTTAATCATGTTTTCCTATATGCTATGGCTAATATATACTTATGGGTTCTTTATGCATATGTAGGAGGGGAAATCAATTAGCAAGAGTGACCAAGCACTATCACAACTAAGGAGATATTTCAGGGAAAAAATGCTATCATTAGGATCTTCAGTTCCAACATTTATGTGAGAAAATGTCATCACTGGGGTGATCGGGTTGCACTCATTACAGATGTACACAATAAGCCTTTCATGACATGCTAAACCTTATTTATCAAATTTGTATAGCCACCCATCTCACCAGAAATGACTTATGCATAAATCAAGTGTGATATCCAAATTCAGACCTAACTTACAGTGTGGTTAATATAAAGAGCCTAAACCACAATTTTAATCCATGTATCATAGTAATTATATGTCATCCATAGCAGATGGATGTTCCAGACATAAAATAGAAAGCATGGTTGTAAGCAAAATGGGACTGCTCTTGTCATATTATCTCTGCTGCTCCTGCCTCTCTTCAGTATATAAAAGGACACCAAGGGGAACAGACAGCTTTCATTCTTTATGTGTATCTTCAACCTTAGTCAGGCCACTGCAGTTTTTGAACAAGATATACTAAAACATAAATAAAAAAAATTCAGGCAGTGTCAGCTGAACAGCCATTGCAAAAGTATCTCAGATGCTGGCTAACTGGATGGCAATAAGCAATTCATGTGTGATCTGTTGTGCACCAATCTTACTACTGTGTGTCATATATATTTATTTCCTGTGTGCCCTTCACTTTTTTTCTCTTTTCTTAATATAATACTGCATCTGTAATAAAAACCTTCAAATCTATTTTTGGAAAATAAAATAAATTGCCATATCTTATAAATAATAAAAGTTAAATTAATTCAACCAGATACTGAACAAAACAAAAAATAGCCAGCTAACACTCAACTAGGAATTCTACTGCGGGGAAGAGTGCTAAGACATTCACCTATTTGTTGATTGAGTATATATTTCCAGGACAAATTAGCTTTGTGCAGAGAGTTAATTACCAGAAAGTCAGAAAAATAGAACTATACAATACATTGGTACATTTATCCAACATTTATGGCAATATTGATTAATTAGAATAAAAAAATTAAACATTAGAAGATAATAATCTTTATTAGGAACAACCTTATAGTCAGTATTACATGCAGTCTTTCCAAATTCTTTTGTTTTCATAGAGCAAAACTGGGGAGAGTATTTTGTATTATCTACCGTTGAAATGTAACATATAAAATTAGACTATTTTGAAATATCATTGCAGAATTAAAATTCAAGGTAACTCAGTTTCATAACTGAAGCAATTTAAGTATAAGATAAGTCCATGATTGAATGGGACCATATGGGTTCATGGAATGGAGTGTACTACTGTGTTCCCATACATTGCTCAGATTTTTACTTATAAGAATTTAATTTTCAGTGAAGCAGAAACTGTATGCATTATATGTTCAGTTCAGGAAACAAAGGAAAACAATCATAACCAAAGAATATAATTCAAAACTTTATAATTCAAAAGCAAATATAATCCATCATACCATTCATCAGTGCCTATAAATCTGGTACTATGCCCAAACAGCAGATACCTTGAAGAGTCAAGGAATTCATAATGCAGACCAGTACATAGCTTTGCATCACTAAATTAATAACCTGAAAGGTGAATTCCAGTGTCTTCAATCCATTAGCCCCAGCAGCAGAACCAATAACAATATCATTACCCAGATATTTCTATAGGCAAGAAGAACTTGGTCATAGAGGATTTTGTACAGAGTGTAAGCCTATCCTTAGTGTTTCGCAACAGAAGTTTAAAAAACAGGCATCTGGATTGGATTTTTCAAGTAGAAGACATTTCACCTTCTGGATTGGATTTTTCAAGTAGAAGATATTTCACCTTTTATCCAAAAGGCTTTCTCAATTCTTTTGAATAAAAGGTGAAATGTCTTCTACTTGAAAAATCCAATCCAGATGCCTGTTTATTAAACTTTTGTTGCGATGCAATTACCCTGGACGAGTGAGAGTCTTCACAGACATATTTATAGATGATACCTAAAAAAATGAATTTCCTTTTAACTACAAAATACTAGTACCTAAAAAGAAGTTAACAGACATGTGCTCTGTAATTTAACCATTTGAAAATAAAATAATAAACATTTTTCATGGCTATGTCACCACACATTCTTCTGATCCTTTATAAAAAAAAGATGTTGACCTGAATTGTACTTCCCAGCCTCACTATATATCAGCAGCAAGGCTGGTGAGTTTTGTTGTTTAGATTTGACACATGGCAGTTTCATGATACCTAATTGAAGATTATGCAGTGTCCTTTCCCCTTCCCTCTTTGTCCCTGAGCAGTGGGAAACAGGTAACTTCATTATGCATGACAGAGCAATGTGGGAGATTGCATTCATATGACTGAGTAAGCAGGTTTACGTGAACAAATACAGGTCTAGTTATCTTCTAGAAGGCATCTATTCCACAATCAGTTAAAATATTCCAAGCAACAGATTGGTGGGATACCCTACATAATAGTTAAGGGCAGAGTGTGTATAGAGCTCTGTAGACAGAGCTGTTTCCTGCAGAACCATGCAGCTTTTGTATGTTAACAGTAAAAAGGTAAAGGTTTCCCCTGCCAGTGGTGGCTGACTCTAGGGGACGGTGCTTATCTCCGTTTCATAGCCGAAGAGCCTCTATTGATTGAAAATGCTTCCATGGTCATGTGGCCAGTATGACTATACGCCAAGGTGCATGGACACTGCTATCTTCCTATTGAGGTGGTACTTATCTACTTGCATTTTTACATGCTTTCAAATTGCTAGGTTGGCAGGAGCTAGGCAGAAAACCTAGGAACCCATCTGTTAAGTGGCAGCACTTGGGTCTCGAACTCAAGCCACCAACCTTCCAGTTGACAAGCCCAATATCTTAACCACCAGTAAGCTGGGATATGTCTTTGGATTTTGGTGAGAAGTAGCCAAAAAAAAGTCAAAATACTTTTTCTTCTTCCCCAATATGTAATATTGATAATCTAGCCAAAATGTTTCCAACTTTCCTATATATTTTCCTGATACTATACTTGAACAGACTTTCAAAAATCATTTTCAGTTTCAACTTGAAATATAAGTTGCAGGTTTAGGCATTAAAATAGCTATGTATATAATTATGGTGACACACTAGTACGAACAGCTATCTTAAATGGCTAGAGTAGATATAGCCAGAAATACAGTTTGGATAAAACAGATTTCTGCAAATTAAATAATACAAGCTGGACTGAATACAGATATCCTTTACTTTGTGATAACTTGCCAGTGTGTGTGCATCCAATTGAGCCATATGCTAAAGAGAATTTATTATATGTCTGTACCTGATCAGACTTGTGGAAAGTGGTGTTATTTGGCCAGACATATGGATTATTATATTACCCAGCAGATATATGTAAGCTATCCTAATTAATGACTTTGTAAATAATATGTGGATGTTACACTATTGTCTTTGATTGGAAATCTGTAAGACATTTCATACAGGTTAAAAGGAGAAAGTGAAATACATTCATTGATCATCTGGATTCGCTCCCAGATTTTAATAACAGCTGTTCTGTTCAACATGAGTGTTTCTGTTATTGACAATTAGTTCCCTGCTTTGGCCACGTTTTGCAGACACAGCAAGCAATCCTATTACTGATGAATAATCTGCAAAGAGCAAGTTTCTGTCTGCAGCTGCATAGTGGTAATATTGTGTCAGCATAATTGAAGAGAAGAGGATTTGAAATGCTTTTGAGAGAAGCAGCTAAAATACCTGAAAATCTGGAAATGAGACATCAATATACCACCTAGCCATACTCCATCATATGTCAGTTCTATAACCCATTTTTGCTCCCATTCTTATACTAGTATTTGGCAAGGTGGTATGTATTCTTTTTCACTCTCTGCTAATAAGAGGAATGCAAAACAAATGTTAAGCTACTATTTCCAGTGAAGTAAAAATATGTGTTGAAGAAATTCAGATAATTACTTTGTATGCCACTTCCTTTCCATATTAATGTGGACATTTGAAGTTACATGTCAGTGGACACAGTGTGTAGGCGTCTGTTGCTATATTCCAGCTTATTCTGATCACCCAGGACATGTCTGTGATGAGATCATGTTCACAACAGTTTATAAATTACCATCTGGACTTCTATCTTTGACTTTAGAAAATGTGTTTATCTTTTGATGCTGGAGAAAAAAAAGTACTTGACTCTAGCTTTAATTAACATCAGAATATCTGGGGACAATGATTTATTAGCTAATTATTGAATGTGGATGTTCATGTCTTTTACAGCTCTTTGTTATTTCTGGTTGCAGCCCATATAGTTCAATTTTACAGCTCAGTTCCTTATAGGTCTACTGCTAAGTAATTGCAGTTGAGGTCAGTACTTTTATAATAAGCTAATTTTGTGTAGGATTTCAGCCCCAATTTTCAGTTACAATCTAGTCTATTGTAACAGTTAATAATCATTTAGTATTTATTTCATACACATGCCTGTAATTTTGCTACACTCCTACACTGAGAAGGAGAATCATGTAACGTCATTTTTTTCAGTATGGTGATTATTCTGACTGGAAATTCCAGAACTTATAAAAATGTAAGAAATTGAAGTTCCAACACAATTTGGAAGGGGGCAGGTTTGGGAAAACTGATGAAAAACATATGTTTGATCTTCTGTCTGTAAATTCTTATATTGATCAAACTAACTGTTTATTTAGAAATAAATAAAAATATATACAAAAATTAGGTTAAGGGTGCAATTAGTACACTTGATGAAGTTTGCGCAAAGACCTTCCTCACCACAGCAGCTATCTGTTCTTCAAGCAGGAATTATGAGTCCAGGAAGACTCTCAGATTGCACACAATGCTTGAAGGGGGTAGTACTACCCCATCCAATGTCAAAGATGAAATATCCCCAGACAGAATGGTCCAAATAACTACTGGTAGTTGTAGCATTGTGTCAGAGACTGTTCATCTTCCTCAGACCTGCATAGATTCTGGGCATTGGAACAGAACTTTGATAGCTTCACTTGGCTGACCTGGGATCAAAATATATAATTGGACATCATAAGTTACTGGTAATACCGAATCCCAAATTTGTGGATGACTTCAACCAGTGGATTCATGTAGATGCTGAAAAAGAGGGGATGGGGAGAAGAACCCTGTAGCATGGAAGGAGCCAAAAGAGTGATATCACCCTCCTATCCAATACCAGCTGGAACTGGCCCTGAAGAAAGGAAGAGAACCACTATAAAATAGTGGTTTCAAGTCCCAACCCATGGAATCAGCTCAGAAGCCTCTGAGAGATCAAGCACTACAAAGATAAATGCACCACCTCTATCCTGACTCTGGGGTAGGTGATAGGCCATGACTCATGGCCTATCACCTATTTGGTTATTTGGTTCTCATTACCCTAGTAACACAGCTGAAAAAATGAAGTTACCACTTACCGTATCTGAAAATATTCTTTCAACTTCACTTTCTTTCTGGCTTTTGTCTACTTTCTTTCTCTAAATCTTACTTCATCAGATCCTATTTTACATCTGTATCCAGTTTTATTCACAGCTTCTTAATAATTTTTTGTTCTTATTGATTCAAGGCATGGGCATTTCAATTATATGGTGTGAGAATGGGCATTAGAAATCAAATCAATATTGTAAGCAAACTTATTTTTCTGAATACATATTCACATACTCTCTCAATTGAACTGGGAAGTTTTGGTTCTGAGATTTTTTTTCCTTTTACTAACTTGGAACTGCTAAAGGGCATAACAGATTCCTTCTGGTGCATGTAATATCAAGGTATTTTTTCCCAGATGTAGGATATTTGCTAAAAGAATCCTGCTTTCCCTGAAAAAAAACTTAGTTTATTTACCTTTGAAAACAAGCTAAAACAGTACTGGGATTCAAGCCAAGAAATTGTTAGATTGTTTTGTTTGTTTTTAATCTGGAATCCCAGAACTCTGAAATCAGCATACTTATTACATGATGATTTGAAAAGATACTTATATCTAACCTGTAGGGTAGACTATAATTTTGGTGAACTGTGGAGAAATTTGTAGAACTGGAACACAACATAGGAATAGTAAATTAAATTTAATGAACACATCCACAAATTATGGTGAGATATGTTTTGTTTGGAAATGTCTTTGGAGAATGCTGACTCTTCAGCTAGAAAATGGAGAGAGCACTGTCCCCTAGAGTCAGTCACTACTGGCAGGGGGAAAAATTACTTTACCTTTATGTTTTGCTTATACATTTTATATTAAACAAATTACCCACATGATCAGGTTTATTGAACGCGCTAAGTCATAAAGCGTGGTGTCTAAATGAAGCCGTATTTCTTACATATAATACAGCATACTAAACTTAGCATTGTTATTGTTGTTCAGTTGCTCAGTTATGTTTGACTCTTTGTGACCCCATGGACTGCAGCATGCCTGGCCTTCCTGTCCTGCACTGCCTCCTGGAGTTTGGCCAAATCTACGCTCATTGCGTCTTCGATGCTATCTTACCAATTCACCTCTGCCATCCCCTTCTCCTTTTGCCTTCAGTTTTTCTCAGCACCACAGTTTTTTCCAATAAGTCCTCTCTTTGCATTAGATGGCCTAAGTATTTGAGCTTCAGCTTCAGTATCTGTCCTTCCAGTGAATAATCAGGGTTGATTTCCTTTAGGACTGACTGGTTTGATTTCCTTGTAGCCCAAGTGACTCTCAAAAGTTTTCTCCAGCACCACAATTTGAAAAGGCATCAACTCTTTAGAGTTCAGCCTTCCTTATGGTCCAGCTCTCACAGTTATATATTACTACTGGGGAAACCATAGCTTTGACTATATGGGCTTTTGTTGTCAGGGTGATGTCTCTGCTTTTTAATATGCTGTCTAGATTTGCCACAGTTTTCCACCCAAGAACCAAGTAATGGGACCAGATGCTATGATTTTAGTTTTTTTTTAATGTTGAGTTTCCGGCCAAAAACGGAACTGCCTTTTAATCCTTTTATAATTTGTCTCAGAGGCAGAAAATATTGGGAAAGAATTACAGGATACTAGTACTGGATTTCCTTGTTCTTTTATTTGTGTAAAACATATTTGTAATTTACCGTCATTTACACTCCATACACACTCCATACATACCTAGTTTAAGATTGAAGCATCATCCCAGAATTGATCAGACATCTGTACAAGCATAGGGAACCAGACATTGCAGTTGACTGTTCTGACCCACCTGCTCTGAAGCAATGTTCCTTTATTTATGGCACACAAATCCATCTATCAAGGCTCAATAGTCCAGAATGTTCTTTCACTACATAGTTTCTTCTTTTTTTATATTGAGATGTCACATTTGTCATATCAGTTTCTTCCTCCATTCCTTATTTTATTACTTGTTACCAGTATTCCTTCTTATATACAGTTAATTAATGATCATATTGTTCTTTTCTTCTCAAATCCTCATTTCATGTGCCAACAACGATTCTGCACAAAATCCACAGTCCCATTATGTTCTCCAGACTTCCATTTTATTATGAGCCTAAAACTTAAAACAACATTCATATTTGCAAATGTGCTCCAAGCATTTGTCAGTCTTTAAAAATCTTTCTGGACTGGCAAGTCTTTGAAACACATATAGTTTCCATTTTGGCCCTTAACACATTTTGGAAAAGTATCAGATAAGTTCCCCAATAGACACTTAAGAAAAAAAAATCAGAATAAACTAAAAACAAGATAATCACTATTTTAATAGAAACCACACCATAAGAAGGGAAGAGAAGGGAAGATATTCTGTGCTGAGCATAAGAAAAGCTGTTAGAAAAGAATCTCAATTGGTTTTAGAAAGTACCAAGAAATTACTTAGTTCAACTCTTCTAATTCTAACTAATTATTATTAGTTATAATAATTAGTTATATATAATATATATTAGTATATATTAGAATAATTAGTATTCTATCTAATACTGCTGGTATCCTCTTCCAATTCTTTTATATAGAGGACATTTTTTCAGTAAAACTCTTTGCTCTATTTTTTTGAATTGCTTCTGTGACTACCATTTCTCCTTTCTAATTCTTGTTATTTTGTTTTGGTAATGTTATTAGGCCATTTTACCCTTATGTTGTAAAATATTGGAGGTCTGTGACCATATGTGATATTCAGACTGCTGCAACTTTCTGAATATTCTTGTGGAAGATTTTTTTTTAATTTAACAGATTCTAATAAATTGACAAGGAAATGCCAATAAGCTGCTCAGTTGTATGTACAGCCTTTGAGACATTTAATATGTATCTAGACAAATGCACATACACAGAAACCAATTGACCTGTTAACCTCATCAGTTTGTAAATCCAATTAAAATGCTCCCAAAGCTATAGCTAGTGAACTCATTAGCTCAGGACAAAAAAAAGAGAGGTCTGGCTAATCAGTTCATTTTCTTCCAGGTAGACTGTCCCATAGAGGAAAGGAGAAGAGGATTATAGCTGCACAAAGTTCATATTTTATTTATAATATTATTTAATATTATCTATTTATTTGGATGTATTAGTCATCCTAATCTCTTCTCAGGCTAACTCATTCACATAGTACTATGTCTGTAATGTCCAATGCAAGCAATATAATTTCCCTTCTGTTTCTATCTAATAAATATATAGTGACTTCTATATAATAGGATAATTAGCATTTTTATCATAGTGGAACTGGATCTACAGTATGTAATATACTGTAGAATAATTCATATAGGCAAAACTGTTTAAAAGCTATCCTCTCCATCTTCTCTTAAGAAAACTATTACAAGATAGGTCTTAGAATTCAAAATCAATATTGGTACAGAGAGAAAAATAGAACATAATACAGAGAAATAAATATGTCATACCAGAAAAAAAAACTATAAATATTGAGCATAAACTGAGCTATATATATTTGTGATTGCTTACAAAAGCAATATACTTACTTAGTTGTTAATGATTATTTATTATATAATATCAATATTTCTTTGTTAAAACATTATTTCTTTCCTAATTATTTAGGAAAGATTATTTAATTTTTATGCCATTGAGTCAGTTTTGACTCCTGGCAACAGACATGATAAGTCCATGTAATTTTCTTGACAATATTATGGTAATGGTTTTGCCATTGCCTTTGTTCTAGGTCTCAACGTAATCCAGTGAGCTTTGTCCCTAAGGCAGGACTAGAACTCATGGTTTTGTGTTTTATAGCCTGGTAACTGATTCTCATTCTTTAAACTGTCATACATTGTTGCTGATTCCCTCGCTGAGCTTCACAGTCATCTTTTCTTAACTGCAACATGGAGAGTTGCATATAGTGGTGGGTTAATAAGTAATGTTCTCTAGAATTCCCTAAGAGCAGCTATAACAGTGAATACTTTGGTAAAATAAGGAGAGATAAGAAAGTAGAATAGAATGCACTGCTTTGAGCTTTTGATAAGAAATACCACTCTTTAAATTTCACTTAAGGTGTTGAAGGAAGGAAATAAAGAAAACCCATAGGAAATGGTAGATGGAATATTCATGTATTGTATGTAATTGGTAACATAAAGTTGTTAACGGTAAAACTTTTCTAGAACTACAGTCCACTCGAAAACTTCATTTTATAATGTGCATAGATAACAGCTGCCAGACTAATCCTATATAGCTTTATTCACAAATAAATGCCAGAGGAATCAGTTCACTTCCATAGTGCATAAACATAAGATTAACAGGCTGAAATATTTAATCTTTATATGGTGACTGACTTCTGTCTGGGGATTAAATGCTGTATTTAAACCAGTGAAACTCTGACTTCTTTAGCTTTCACTGACCATCTCTTTCTCAAATTGCAGCAGTCAGCAAACTATGGAAAGCTGTTACTTAGATTGACAATTACATAGCATTCATCTTTAGGTCTATTTTAGGATTTTTACATTTAAAAAATAATCAGAACTAGTAAAATAATAAATATGATGGTTTATGAATGTAAATCTTTTAACTGGAAAATCAGTCTAATACCTGCAACATGTTTCTTTGTTCAGCTATATAAACACACACACACACGCTCTATGTATATTATTATTAATCCAGGTCATGTCTTGTGGCAAAATTGCAAAAAAATCTTGCACACCCAATTTTAAAAAGGCAGCTGGACTTTTTTTAAAAAGATATTGTAGCCAATCTTTACATGGAAGTATTTGAATTTAAAGTTTTGAACTCTTTCACAAGTCTACCCATCCACCCACTGGTTTAGATTTGTGGAGGATACCTGGCTCAAAATCAAAACACATGAACTGAAGGCATTTACACAACATATCAATGCTATTGACAGTAATATATTAGGTATAGTCTTTGGCTTTTTTGGACTATCCCATACATAGCAAAGAAGACGGGAGCCTGGATATTAGAGTTATGGGAAACCTACATGCACAGAACAATATTTATCCTTTGATTACCACATCCTTTGGAATATAAATTGGGAGTGATCAGGACCTTAAAATGACCTCCTGACATTTTACCTTCAAGTAAGGAAAATTCCATCAAGAATAATTTGCATATCAGAAAAAGTAACAACTGTGGCTATCCAAATTGGTCCTTTATCAAAGCCTCTAAAAATCTGACCTTTCCTCTTCTGCTTCTAAAAAATATTTAAACAGATGCAGAAGTGTAACCATTGCATATGTTGCTGTAGTATCAGAGAAACTTATAAGAATTTTCAATAAACATAATATTAAGTTTTAATTCATATTGATGAATACACTTAAACAAAAATTAGTACATCCCAAAGACAAGACTCCAAACACAAACAGACAGATGTCATTTATGCCATTCAGTGTAATGAAGCTTTTTCAGAATTTTACATTGGGTAAACAAAAGAGAAATTTTTCAGCAAATCAGCATAATTTTTAAAAACATTGGCTGTACATCTACATCTTAGAGAAAAAGGATACTCCATCCAAGATTGCAGATTTCAAATTCTTGATAGAGAAACCAACTAGCTTTTGAGAAGGATAAAAGAAAGCATATATTAAGACATTATATCTTTCTTTCAATTAACAAGCAGGGAGGCACAAGATTTTATTTGCCCCTGTTTACAACCCCACTTGGCATGTATGCAAAATAGACCTTTGGCTAGAGCAGAGGTGATTAAACTGAAACCTTGAGACCTCTCTCTTATCTTTACTGCCAGTCTTCTGTTTTTTGAGCTTGTTCCATGAAAACCAGGATATTAGGTTTCATAATTTCCTGTTCCCCCTTTTTTTGGGAAATGTATTCATATAATCCATATTATTTTTAAATATAAGATTGAAGAAGATTCCTGGATTGGAATTGAAATGATTCTTTGTAACATCTAAAAATAAAAGTTACCTTTTTAAAATTTGCTGTGCAAGATTTTTTTTTTTTTTTGCAATTTGCTACAATGAATATTTGCTATACTCTTGCTGTAAATGCTGTTCATAATAAATTAATTTTTGAACTCTGATCAGGGCTGTACTTTGAAGAAAAACAATGTGCCATATCATGATCTTAGGGAGTCTGTAATTAAGGAAATGCCATTCTTAGAATGTTGATATTTCTACACTTTTCCAAAGCAGTGCTTGACAGAAGATTTTTTCCATTTATGAATGAAAACATGCTCCTTATGAATCTTTTGCTTTATCTATGGGAGATAAAATGCCAATTCTAGTAGCTATATCATTCCATTTATAATCATGATGACTTGCAAATATTGACAAAGAAAGCAAATTAAGTTTACAAGAATAGACTAGGGGCAAAAAATTGTGTGTATATTTCAATGTCTGCATTAAAAGAATCACTAACATGTTTGTAGAAATGTGACAGTCTTTTTATGCCAGACATGAGACACTTTTTGGACTGTGTCTCCCCCCAGAGGCACCTTCAGGGGAAAGGACACTGACTCATACATTTTGAGAGGAAAACAAAAGCAGAGAAATAATGATGGAGATATAAGGAGCACTAAAAATCAAAAACTCATTTCTCCAATATGATGATCTTTTCAGCACTTTTTTGAAGTACTGTTTTGTTTTATTTTTAAGACATCAGTTCTTATAATTAGAAAACAAGCTTTGATGATATTAATCAATATTTTGATATAAATTCTATAAATATGACTATACTGAGTAAGCCCATTCAATCAGCCATAAAAGCTGTGAGCAACCTGGCTGCAGCATTTGCTCAGCTATGTAGAGTCAAAGCTAGTAGAGTCAAAGCTCTCAGCTAATCCCTCAGTTAGACCATAAATCTAAGTGCAGTGAAGGAAAAAAGGCTTCTATTGTTGTTCTATAAAACAGGTTATATCCAAGCTTGCAGAAAACAATATTTCTTTTATAGAATTAAAGATTCTCAAATTAAATTCAGGTGCAAAATATTAAGGCTGGATTTGCACATAGGGCTAAATATAGATCTTTATGGAAATAAAAGGAATAATCCAAGAGCCATGTATGCTTTGTCAGCCTCCAGAGTTTCCCCAGAATTTTTATTTTACTTCAGTTTTTATTTTTTTTACTTTTTCATTTTTAAAATGATTTCCACTGATTGTATAGCTTAAGGAAGGATGGACTTCCTTAAGGATGGACCTCACCATGGACTGGTGAGGGAGAAAGAAGACATTCACCTAGGCAGCCAGATCAGCTGAATCAATCCTGGTGATCAATGGAGTGACAGATGTTGCAAGCAGATCACACTCATATACTCCCACTCATCAAACTGCACCTACATTACAAACTTCATCTATTCTCTCCTCCCTACATTACATACTTGAGTCTATTCTCTCCCCTTACTATTTTGCTCTTACCAGAGGCAAGAAGCCCTGTACAAGAGTGGGAGATCTAAGCCCAGCTCAGCTTTCCACCAAGGAAATAAATAGGTAGGCTCATACTCCAAAATTCAAACTTAGCTCTGTCCCTGAATATTCTTTCAGGGACAATTTCTAGAGAATTGGTGCTGAATAGACAACCTATAACTCAGTCAATATAAATGAGTCATCTTTTCAGAGATATTTCCTTATCTAAACAGAGAAACAGAATGAAAAGTAGTGTGAGCAGGAGCATTTTCCAACTTCCTGGTGGCTTCCCCAGTGACTTTCCTGGAATGGAGTTTTGAAATAATGTTTCCAAATAATGTTCACATAGAAGTGTAACAGCACAGCAGTCTTGAAGTAGCCATACATTTGCCAAATTTTTATCCAAAAGGAATCATGGGAAAAAAACCTACTGCAGTTTGCACAATAGTGGTGTACATGGGCAAATTAGGGGCTCCCGTTAATGTATGCACTGCTGCATTCTTAACCAGTTGAAGTTTCTGGGTGGTCTTGTAGAGCCCCTAGATGTACAGTGAATTGCAGTAATTCAGACCAGAATTTACCAAGGTATGAGTGACTACAAGCGAGACTTCATGGTCCAGGAAATAGTGCAATTGGTGAATAAGATGAATCTGTGCAAATGCCTCTCCAACTGCCCCCTGCTCCTAGAACAGAAGCTGTAAGCCCAGGAAAACCCCCAAATCACTCACCAGTCCAGTCCAGGGAATTCCCCCCTCCAGATGAAGAATCATCTAGACTGGGGAGGGGGGCAAATACCCATAACTACTCTGTCTTGTCAGGTTCAGTTAAAGCCAGTTCTTCTCTGAAGCCAAAATAGTGATGGCAGACTAAAACCATCCAACATTCTGATAAGATTTTCAAGTCATGCAAAATCTGCAACTCAGGCTTTTCTTCCACAGTAAAATGGATGATAGAGGCTTCTGTACCACCTGTCCATGTTGCATTACTGTGATCTTACTGTGTCTTAATTGGGAAGGAGAGTAGCACTCTGATACTTCTGCAAATATCCAAACGCTCATATTGTAGGGGAGGAAAAGCCATATTTTGTACTCTCCAACACTTTTTATCAGTTTCTTTAAATTTAATTTTCCCCATACATTCTACTCACAACAACTTTGGGAAAAAAAGCACCCAGTTGTCACCATTACAATAGCAGTAGTATTGGCCATTTAGTAATATGTTGTGTGTTTGACTTATGTGAATTCAATCACTGTGATTTTTAAAGCAATGTTTATAGCTTTATAACATACTTGTATCTTGTGACTTATTTAACAAGTAAATCATGTCTTTGTAAGAAATTTATTTATTCATTGAATTCATATCCCATCTTTTATTTAGAAACTCAAAGCAGTGTCCATAATTCTCTCTCTGCCTTTCTTCTCATGTAATAACCCTGTAAGATGGGTTAGGCTCAGAAATAGTGACTGATATAAACTTATTTGTTAACAATGGTTCTAAAAATTTCAAGGAATACTGTAAAACAAAATAGCAAAGGAGATACTTAAGACTGCTGTTGAAAAAAGACAAAGAACAAATATATTAAATTTGAATAAGTGCTTTTATTAAAAGAATAGCTTGTGGCTTTTAAAGTAGCAAAATATAATGTAATATAATGACTTTTCACCCTTACCATGTACACAGTTTGCTGGCTGGAATCCTCATACAATTAATCTACTTCTTAGGGAAGGAAGAGCCATAGGAAAGTCTGCAGTGCCACTGATTATTTGAGGGATCTGATCTGTTCTGAATTGGATTCCAGCAGCTTACAATCTAAAATAGGAAAATAAAATTCAACATTGTGTAAAACCCAAATACATTACTGTCATTTTCCCCAGTCTAAAACACCATAGGGGGAAAAAGTCTATTTTTATCAGTGGCTACCTTGACACTGAGGGAAGCAAACAGTTCCACTATAAAAGGGTTGCTATTGAGTAATCTCAAGGGATGGGCACATACAGTATCTTCTACTGGGTTGATCATATAGGGCAGGCAGATGCTACCTGGATCAGATGATGGTGAAGATAATAATGACCCAAACTACATAAGATTTTATAAGTAGCCACCAGTGCTATGAATTGGACTTGGAACCTGCCAGAAAACAGTGCCACTCCTAAAACATAGTGCAGTTTTGTTAAATTGCTTAGTATTAGTATTGGTCAGCATCTGTTGCTGCAGTCTGTGTCAGTCATAGTTTCTGAGTTCCATGGCCTTCACCTGGTGCTCTGAATCCCAGGTAGCATACATGCTATTTAAGGAAAAATACAATCTTATCAAGAGTGATAGCTGTAACTTCCATGAAATTTCTGTCACTTATTTTATTTATACTTTTCATATAGAGCAAAATAATAATCCTAAATATACATCTGTTTCATACATGGATCAGGCTCCTTTTATTTCCCTGAAGCAGTGGAAATAAATTATCTCTTCTTCTGTGGTGAAATATAGTTCATTCATATTGTGATAAATCAGATATTTGCTGAGGTTTTTTTAAAGGCACATAAATTATTAATTTAGCCATACACACACAAACTGTGAGCTGGAGTGTTAAAAGTATCACAACAGTGGGAGGTCAAAGCAGTAAGGAAGAGGAACCTTTTTATACACCTCAGTTAATAGCTTTCGATTCCTATCTGTTTCACTTTGAGAATAACTGCTGTAAGCTGGCCAAAAGTTCTTTTTTGGCTGTGGGGGGGCAAGTCCCACAGCTTTCTATATCCTGCAGTAAGTCTAAGAGATAAACATTTAAGGATTCATTCATTAAGCCCTTTCCTCCAAGGGATATAAGCAATTTTTATAATCTCCCAGGGGAGTTCAGTGATGATATTTTGTCAAACTGTGATAAGGGAGGGTTAAACTGCTTTTCTCTTCAGACACTATTCATTTGTAGCACATAGCAATAGCTAAAGGGTTATTACTCAGACTTGGAAGAAATGGGGCTGAAGGGATATCCATCATTTTGAAACCAAGAGTGTGTTTTTGGTGTGTGTATGTACTACAATGAAAAGCCACAAGCAGGAGTTTGTTTCTAATTGAGAATGCAGGCACAAAATCATAGCAAAGATTACGTTTTGGTTTTGAAGAAGAGAAAATATGAAAATAATTGATGTATGTGTACTACAGTATTATACATTTTTACATGTTAGTAAATATGCATAGAATTCTAAGCCTAAGAAAGGGAAAAGAATGATTAATAAACTATTACTTGGGAAAGAAAAAATATTTGAAAAATTCTATTGCAAAAAAGCACTATATATCAATTTCTATATTCTGATATAAATTAGAATTATCATGAAAATATGCAGACTATATCATATTATATCACAATATCATTAATATTCCATTCAACATTAGTTTTTAAAAATGTGGAATATGAAGACTGTCTTGTAAGTGCAAAAATGCTAGATATTTATATATTTATATAAATATTTGTATAATATAAATAGATATATCTATAAAGATATAGATTGACCGTTTTAAAACACAATCAGAATAATTGCTGAATAAATAAAGTTGCCAGCTGTCAGTGTAAAACTCTACTAAAATCAAGAGAAAATAAGATAGATCAAATGACAATATTAAAAACAAATCTGCCACTTTAGACGCATTTTATATGTGGCCAAATAGCTGTTATTTTCATATATTAGATTGATAGTGTTAGTAAGTGGAGTTTTAGAAATGACAGGAGATCTTTATAGGCAAATAAATTCAGATGAAATCAGTGATCTTAAAGGATGATTATTATATAATAATGTATAATATACTATATAATAATGTCCTAGGACATTTACATCCTTATCTCTTGATGGAGTTGCACTACCCCAGATAGACCCGGTGCGTAACTTGGGCGTTCTCCTGCACTCGCAACTCCTACTTGAAGAGCAGGTAGCGAGAGCAGCCAGGAGAGCCTTTGCACAGTTTGTGTTATGCGCCACTTACGCCCTTTCCTGGACCAGGAGTCCCTACACTCGGGCACTCATGCCCTCGTCATCTCAATTCTGGACTACTGTAGTGCGCTCTACATGAGGCTTACTTTGAAGATTATCCGGAGATTGCAGCTGGTGCAGAGTGCGGC
>JANHZU010005856.1:44985-58290 GCA_032468055.1 Acrochordus granulatus | reverse complement strand
TGACTTTCCATTGTTTCCTATGGGAAACTGCATTTCTCTTTACGAGAATTTCACGCTAAGAGCGTTCTTCCGGAACGGAATAATCTCGTCTTGTGAGGCACCACTGTATATAAAAAACAGAAACACATGAACAAAATTATGTCTTCATCTGTACAATGTGCATCCAAATTATGCAGTCAATAGAAAAAGAATATAGTAAAGTGTAGAATTAGAACCATGAACTATTGATAAATATGTATACACCTTAGACAGTACCTCTGGGTTAATTTAGCATTCTTTGCGTTTTATGTCCTGTCATATAGCATGAGTCAGGTATTTAGCTGAATTATGGCACAGGGGAAAAAAGTGTCCCTGTGTCTGGTTGTTTTGGTATGCAATACCCGTAGCGAGAAGAGGTTCAAACAAATTATGTCCAGGGTAAGAGGGATCTGCAGATTATCTTCGCTACCCTTCTCTTGACCTTCTCAATATACAGGTCCTCCATGGAGGGTAGGCTAGCTGCAATTATTCTTTCTGCAGTCCTATTTGCTGGAGTCTGTACCTTCCAAACTAGACATGTACAAAGACTCAGTGATTTTTCTGTGGATCTGTATCAGCAGCTCTTGAGGCAGGTTGAACTTCCTGAGTTGACAAAGGAAATACATCCTATATTGAGCCTTCTAAATAATGATGTTAGTTGTCCATTTCAACTCTTGAAAGATGACAGAGTCCAGAAACTTGAACGACTATACAGACTGATGCTGCTGAATATGATAAGGGGGGAAACAGAAGGACTTTTTCTAAAACCCACTATTATCTCCACAGTTTTCAGCATATTCAGCTCTAAGTTGTTTCAGCAGCATCACAGAGCCAGCTGTTCAACCTCCTATCTGTATGCAGACTCATAACCATCTCTAATGAGTCCAATGACTGTTGTGTCTTCCGCAAACTTCAGAATTTTGATAGAGGGATCCCCAGAAGTGCAGTCATTGGTGTAAAGGAAAAAGAGAAAAGCGAAGAAAGCATACAGACCTAAGGAGCTCCAGTACTGACTGTCTGAGTATTGGATGTAATTTTCCCTAGACTCTCCTGTTGCTTCCTGTCTGTCAGAAAGCTGGTTATCCATCCGTCATTTAACTATTATCTCCAGAATTGATAAGACACATGCTGCAATCTGATAAAGAGAATGGGGATCAAAGACTATTTGGTTGTGTGCACAAAGTACCATGTTGCTTATTTTTTGGAGTTTTTCACCTTTGTTTCAAAGAAGTACTACTAATGTTAAAAGATTTAGTCACCAGCATAACTATCAGCATCAGTATAATATCAGTTGACTTGAAAACATTTAAAAACATAGAAACCATTTTATGCATGTATGTATAAGTTCTCCATTCTGTTATGGGGTGATAAAAAAATTATACAAAATTATTTAAAGTCTAAAATTTCTCTGTCTTATGAAACCTATCTTATTCCCAGTCCTATTAGTGAATATTGAATAATATTAGTGAATATTAAACCAGGTAGTAGATGAATACACTTCCAATTAATCAATTATGTACTGTACTAATTGGCTGTCATAGAAAATTTAGTCTATAAAACTGAACTCCGAGAATATATTTGGTATCTTCCATCACAATTAGCACATATCAAATAACCAACATGATAAAAAATTATATTCCAGGATAAAATGTTCATTATATACTTTATAATTTTTTTCCACCACAAAGGAAAAGGCAATGCTCATATGAAATGTTCATCTATCTATTAAAATTGCCAATCAGATAGTATTAAGAGACCAAACTAAAAGTTCATTATTGTTTTAATTTGAACACATGGGACAAATAAATACTATGAAGTTGTTCTTAACCCCAGTCAATTTGCTTATAACAACTATTTTAGATACATTCTCTTGATGATTACAAGACCAAGAAGCCCAAAATATAAAGAATATATGCAATGGTAATTTTTAGATGCAATGAATAATGAATAATAAATATGAATTTCCTTTACTTAAGACACTTAAAGGCTCCCCTTTACAACTGAGCTATATTTTCTTCTAGTTCATGAGCCAACAGTAAACTTGCCAGCAAATTTTGCAATGCCTTCTTTGGCAAGCCCTATTTTGCCTCATTAATGAAACTGGCAAGTCGTTCTGTCATTAGTTTAACATGGGACAGGCTAAGGAAAGATAGTGGATTCTTCGCCTTGCTTTCCCTCCCACAAAGCACCTTGTGCCAAGCTTCCCTTAACTGATTTATTTATACCACACATTAGGCTTGTGACTAACTTGTGGAATGGCAAAGTATTCCTAATGAAGTAGGAGAGCTCTCACCAAATTTCACAGCCAAAGTAGTCACATCTATCAATATTATACATTCAATAAAGCCATTGTGTCTATTCTACCTTTCCAAGTTTCTGTGTCTGTCAGCAAAAAGCAGATGAGATGATCAAAGAAAACGGTATCTAGTTAAACAGTTTAAATTGTGTGAATCTGAGTATCATTTCCAGCAAGAAACATGGTTTAGTAACTTTGTTAAATTTTACACAGAACATTCTTAAACAAATGGCAAACATTTCATCTGTCTCTATTGAGCACTTGTTCTATGTATGGTACAATGAATCTCTATCAGAGTGTTTGTATGTAGAAGATACTTAGTTCTAATTTTGCTTTGATTTAAATTTTGAAGATACTTAGTTCTAATTTTGCTTTTGATCTTACCTGATATAATATACCAGAATGATATGAACTCACCATAAGCCTATCATGAAAATTTTGTAAGGTAACAATTGCAGCATTTATTTACATCTGTACAAGTTGCCACAAACAGGATCTTTATAGTTTTTGTCAAAACCGATTAAAAAAAACTTTCAGCCAGGTTTGGATTTCCTTATAATCCTTCTTAGGACTTTCATTAAGTAGGAAATAGTTATTATATTTGACATTAGATTATTTAAAAAAACAATCAGAGAGGAAAAAAGAAAAAAAAACTTTAATGGAAAGATATTTCACTTAAAGGTTTTTCCTAACTGCTACATAACTATTATATGTAACATGTAATTCTAGTAATTGCACCAAATATTGTGTGCTTTCTTCACAAGATATACTTAACTTTACCTTTGAATAAAAAAATATTCAGCTTCAGAAAAACAACTGCATAAAGAATTAATGTCAATAAATAAAAAGACAGTTTTGGCAAAAATGTTCATACATTCACAAATCTGAAAGTTAAATATGAAGAGTGTATACATCTTAAAAATCATGAGTTGATCATAATTAATAATATACTTCTTGGCATTTATCTTAGGCTGTAAAAACAATCTAATAGGACTGGCTTCTTGGTAAATATCAACAGGATTTTTTATTCAAGCTTTGTCCAAGTATTGCAGATATCTATATAACTATACTTATGTTTATCTCAAAATATTACTAGTCTTAATATATACATACAACTACCCTATGAATTATATCTGTCACATGACAAGTATTCTTAATACCTAATAATTTCCAGTATATTTTAAAATCAATTTTACTTCTCTACCTTGTCTCATCCAAAAACCTCAAATGTTTCTAGACTGGTACCATCTAAATGATTGCAAATTTGGAGTTTGCAGAGATACCTTCTTTGATAATAGCTGATTACTGAGCTGAGTTCAATCTAAGCAATGCTTATCTTTTCTGTTTCAAGATGATTAATAAGATATACAGAACTACACAGACATACAGAAACACATTTCAGTGCTCCATTGAATTACCAAACAGCTCTTCATTCTATCTTGGCAAGAAAAGCAATACATTTCAGCATTCCTGACTCCTTACACACATTATTTATGCATAATCATAATAGCAATTTTTCCACATGTATTTGTGTACACTTGTCTGGTAGTTTGCAAAATGATCCTTCCAATAGGCCAGAAGGAGATACCATTTTAAAAAGCAATTAACTAATGTATTCAGAAGCCACAAGAACTTTCCATTCAACAGAGTGTCACTGCACTGTAAAGCAGCATTCTGGCTAGTTCAAAGAAGTACACATACATTAACTCAGCAAGACTAGCACAACAACAACAAAATTAAATTTCAGGGCTTTTCCCCAGAACCAAAGATCACAGCACTTTATTAAAATGGGCTATATAAAACATTTGTTGAGATGAAAAGATACAGCGTAAGTATTTTCCAATTGTAAAACAGATGCCTATAAAGGCAAGATGAAATTGTTGGATACTTAACAGTCATTTCAGAAGCAAGTCAGAAAAAAATCCAAATAGATTTTCTGAGGATGTTGGGGAATTGGAAATTTGCATCACATCAAATCACCATCTGGAAATGTTCAGTACTTAGCCCAAGGGCTCCAATCAGCTTCATGGCTAAGTAGATTTGTACATAAGTTTCTCTGCTTCTAGTAAAATACTTCATTATTACAATATGCTAGGGAACAAAGCAGCATAAAGCTCTCTCTATAGAAGTGTTAGTATTATCTTATAAAGAAATACAATTTCATCCTTGAACTTGAATCTTTCTGACTTCAAAATGCTTCACAATGATTAAACAGGCATAACCTTTCCAAAACTCATTTTCTCATACCCTAGTAGAAGACTCAGGCAGAACAAGAGTTGCTTAACAAATACTGCTTAATTTCAAGAAAGTATGAATCAGTTGTAAGAATGCTGAAAATGTAAGACTGCACTGTAGATGATCTAAATGAATAACTGATAAAATGTGGATGTTTTAGCATGCTATTCTTAAATAGGAAAAATACTAGAGTAAGCAGATGCATTTGCATATCTTTTTAGAATGCTTGGTAAAATTGAGAAAATGGATTGAGAAATTTTCAATTGTGCAAATGCTGGTGAAAAGATAATGGATAATATATGGTATGTTATGAGGAATTAATATTTATCAGAAAAAACAAACATGGTTATATATGAGTATGCTTCTGCCCACACTGTATCTATAATACTTGGGTATATCAATAAATTTTCAATTTGCAGTGTAAATGTTTTCAAAAAACTTTCTGTGGTAGAATAAGAAGTCAAGAGTCTTGATAATCAGTGGACGCTTACTGAATGTAGGTTGAATATAAAAATATGGAAACAGTACATTGAAGTGGCTCAGATATAGAAGAAAATGAGTGACAAACAATCTGCAAAATATCGAAAAGAGAATAAATTGAGAGGAAAGGAAAGATTCAGAGAGTTGGGGTTGAGTGAAGTTAATGACATATGAATAAAGAGAGGGTGAGAAGCTTAAATTACAAAAGCAATGTATCAATATGTGTATGAACATGAATGCAGAAGCAGGGAAGGTTTCCAAGGATATAAAGTTATGTTGAGGTCCTATAGAATGAATAGCACTGATGTAAAGAAGATTCATCTATGTTTCTTATTCTTTTATAACTTTTGTCTAAAAGTTTTTTTCCTAAACTGATGAGAAATAGCAAAATGTTTGTATGTAATTTTAAGCAAGATTTCTTGGATTGTAATTTATTGTGTTTACTGTATGACATTAGAAAACAAATACAGGAAAAAGTTTTGGAATAAGAAAACAATTGTACCATCATGTGAATAGTTCCTTCAAGTGAGTTCTATTGTGCTTGGAGTTTATTAGTCTTTTTATAAGGGCACCTAAAAGTGTAGGAAATTAGATTATAAGGATTGATTCAGCAAATACATATAACAGAGAATTCGACAAATGGAAATGACACAAAAGCCTGTAATATTTCCTTGAATTAAGAACAAACCTTGATCATCAAGAATCAGCTCACTGTTGTTACGTAAAAGCCTTTATTGTCACAAGTGATCTAGTAACATCATGCAAACAATGGGGCTGAAATAATTGGCTATGGAAGTTAGAATGAGCAACTCACCTTATACAGTACTGAATTGGCAGTTCACACATTTGAAGATTTGGGGAATACAATATAGGAAAATAACAGGTTAATTTATGAAGCATGGAGATGTACCTCAGTGGACAAAGCTTTAACTGTACCGAAATACAGTAGTTCAATTGCCTGAGACAATACAGGAATTGATAGGAATATGAAGAAAGACTAGTCCTGCATCGGAGTAACTGTTTTGGTGAATGCACTTCAACATGTTGGCAGTACAGATCTTCATGCTTACATGAAAGATTTGAAAACAAGGTGGATGGCTAGATACAAATGTTCAAAATAAAAGTGGGTATAAAGCTATAATCTCAAGTCAGATGCTTTCAGAATATGCTGCAAAATAATATGGATATGATGAGTTTTCTTCTAATTATAGACAATGAGATAAAAAAAGCCACAAAATATCAAGAAAGCAGCTGAATATCAGAACACCAAAGGACTATCTATCATTGAAGCTGATTTAAAACAATATGTTTAATTTTTAAGGTAAATATGTCATTATATGCATTAAGGTTGAGTCTTGTTCTCAGGGTGTTTTGAAAACACAGCTAAATTTATTTTATTAAAAATATAAAGAATGAAAACTTGTAATGATTTAAAATATAGCAAAGTTATACTTTAAAATATTTATACTACATTTTTGGCATATGCCTGCATATGTTAGTGGATGTGCCTGGAATGTGATTGTGATTATGAATTATAGCATAAAATATCTTTTTACAGCAAAAAGAATAACCTCTTCTAGCACATGAATCTTGTAAGAATTAATACTGTACCTAGTGCATTACTTCTTTATGTTTATTAGCTACTCTTCTGGAAGGACAAAATATGTCATTTATGAAATGCTAAGAACATAATTGCTGATATTTTTAAGAGAAAAAATGTTTTTATTTCTTCCAAATTACAGTATCCTCTGTTGTAGCTTATATTTGGTGATCTTTTAAAAATATGAATATAAATTCATGGTGGTGTTCACTTCATGGTTTTTCAGCAATGTGTCATCCGAAAGTGTTACATTATTTGCACTAACTTTTTATATTGATTTATTTGGATGGATTAGTGTCTGTGTCATCACCTTAAAATCAACTGATGTGTATATAAAAGGAGGATGTTTAAAAAAAACTTCGTCAAATATTTCTGCTGTTTCAAGAGGGTATAGTCAATATTACTGTTTGTATCACCAGGCTGAATGGCTGTTTAGAATTTGCACAACGTCCACAATTCCGAAACACACTGCGCTAACTGTAACCTTCAAGGATCTATGAATATGTCTCAGCCGTGAATAACTACCATATTTAAACATCTTTAAAAAAAATCACACTCCTATTATGCAGCAAGATCCCCTGACGTTACATTAAAATGGAAAGGCAATTGGATCACCTCTGATATCTGGTGAACGTGGAGCTGGAAAGGCTCTCCTTGAACCCATCATCTAGCAAAAAAGGGGTCACTTACAGGCGCTGCGAAACAAACTAGAGCGCTTCGTAGAGAGATGCTCTGCAAAATTCAACCGCGAGCTGCGAAATTAGCGAACTGCGGCTTTCTCTGTCTGCGGAGGATTGCTTTTTCTCCTGTCGTCGAGCTACCGCTTGGCGGGAAATTGCAAGACAGCCTGATTCTGTAGGCTGTAATATCCCTTTCCCTCTGAAATGATCAGAGGGATGCGCATTCCCACGGCCTTTCCTCTTTGGACAGAGGACGCGCGTAAAGGGACGAGGGCGCGAGGGGATTCCGCCGCCTTTCCAGACGGTCTGTGCCGTGCGAGAGGCGACGGCTCCAGGCACGCAGTCCTCGCAGCCCGAGGGAGGGCCGGCGGGCGGCGAACGCGGCGGCGGAAACGCCTCCCCGCCCAGCCCGAGGCCGCCACCAGCTCCTCCTCCAGCGCCGCCGCTCGCCCGCCGCGGCCTGGGCGTTTTCAGAGGACGGGGCGGGTTTTTCCCCGTCCCGCCCCTCTGCGCTGAAGGAGCTTCCTGGTCACCTGAGGACCAGGAAGGAGGCCGGCGGCTCGGCTCGGCTCGGCTGGCTCGCTCCGGTGGTGGGCCGCCGCCATGGCTGCGCTTTTCAAGAAGAAAACGGTGGACGGTGAGGGAGGCCGAACGTTGTGCCTGTGTGCGCGCGCGTGCGGGGCGGGGGGGCGGTTGGCCTGCTGCAGCTTTTGCGGTGGACGTTCCCGACTTGTCCCAGGCGTGCCTCTTCTCCTCGTGACTCTTCCGGCTCTGCAGCCCTCTTCGGATGTCGGAGGCACCCGGGTCGCTCGACCGCCCTCCTTGGCTCCGGGGCCTCCCGAGAGACTTGGGGAACTCGGCTGTGTTTCACTCAGAATTCGGTCTGCGACAGCATTCTGAGCCGCGGGGTGGCGGGGACCGAGTTCGAATGCTGCTCCTGCGGCGCCGGCGCCGCTCTCGCGAGGTTCTGCCTCGGGTCCCGCCGATGCTTCGTCGCCGGTCAGTGAGAATTGCTCTCTGGGCTGGGCTCCAGTTAGCCCTTCGCTCTACAGGTTCCTCCCTTGCGGCTTGACGGGGACTTAGCGTTGCACGTGTAGGTGGCTGTGGGCGTTTCTTTGCATCGTGGAACAGGTGGGCCGGAGAGGAAGCGGAAGGGCTCCTGTTCAAAGTGGTTTGCTGAAAAGTGGCTTAGAATTAATAGAAACAAAGGCCTGTTTAATTTTCAGAGTTGTGATTTGTGGCACATTTTATAAATAGAAACCCTGCTGAGTGTGTCTCCTGTTCATATGGAACCGAGCCGTACCTGAAAAAAGAAGATTCTCATGAAAACTAAGTCAAATCTAAAGGAATTTGAAGAACTACAGTCCCTTTCAGATAAATGCTAAGGGTCCTTCTAAGTAAACATTAGAGAGCATTAAAATGCTCAAAAGGGGTTATTTAGAGGGAGTTGTTTAGAAGTGGCTTTTTGTAGCAAATAGAAATTACAAAATTTCTAAGTCTTGAAAATATTGTTTCATTCAAAGGGTTTTTGTTTAAAAAAACTTACTCTGGAACTTCCTCACCAGTGTTAAAAAAAGCTAAAAAGTAAAAAAAAAACCTTTTCAAGGTACAAGATGAGTTAATATTCCAAACATAATGTTCTTCATTAGAATTGCTCGATATTTCTTTATAGAAAAATTGTATCTTAATTTTCTTCCAGGTATATTTTATGAGGTGTACACACACACACTGACAAGCTATTTATAGTTTTATTCTAGCTCAAATAATCACAGGATCAAACGAAGGCTCTGTTTTTTAAATGAGTTTTTTCCCCCCTTCTACAGAATAGATAACTGCAGGAGAATTTTTTAAATTGCTGTAGAGCAGGTGATTTATTTGGGGACAAAAGGGAGTTTTATTATGACTGAAATGCTGGTATCTTATAGTTATTGTGAACTGACATTTAAATTACAATACTGATAGAGTTAGGCAATGTGTTTACTGATAGCTGAATATTTTGTTATTATATAGGCTATTTAAATCTGAGTTTATGATATTCACAATTTTCATATTGATTTATTTTTAAAATAGATGATTGTGGAAAAGTAGCATTCATTTTATATATGAATTCTTGTTAAGGGTAACCTTTCAGCTCATACACTTAAGTCTACTGGAAAATATATTGACAGAGACAAATCCAAACTATCATTGATAATCTCATGTAGCTTCTGAAAGTTATTGATAGTAAAAGGGAGGGGAGGCAGATGTTTTTCAGATTCCTTTTTTTTGTGCCACTAAATGTTCTTGCTAACATTATTTCACTGATATTAATGATATTAATCATTCCCATTAATAATGGATATTTCTATGATTGATTTATTAAAATGAATTTGGACCACTCAGATGATAAAGCTGACCACCTATATTTTGTATCCTCCTGGCATGTGAAACAGTTATGGTAACAAGGCAAACCCAGTATTAATAATATAACTAATAACAGTAAGAAAGAATAAATCTCAGCAGAAAATGGACCAAATAAAATTGTTATGGTTTTATCTGTTTAATTTGTTCTCACTTAAAAAAGGTATAATAGGTCTTAAAGTTGAGGTTAATTACAAAGTTTCAAGGTTGCAGGACCTAAAACAGGATCCCAGTTTCTTATTTTTTTAATATTTATTGGTTGCAAACCTCACAGCAATCAATTCTCAGAAGCGTACATAGTGTATAATATTACAAAATTAAAACATCCACACAATTGTTAAAAATAACAATAATATCAAGAAATCAATAAGTACACAGGCTGCTGCATTTTGGAAAGGCAGCAGTTTCCGTTAAGACTTTAAAGGCAACCCTTGTAAAGTGTGTAGGGTTGTATGATTGGTGATAATGAAGACATAATTGTACTTCAGTCCTCCTGCAGCATGTAAAGTCATGAAATGCTTCAGTGAGAACTAGGTAAAGGTCCCACGAGCCATAGCATCCACTTTCTGATCTAGCAGGACCCATGAGTCCAGAAGGACCTATAAATCACAAATCAGTTCTTCCTTGCTTGTCTGTATAGAGATACTGCTGGTGTTGACAAAGGTCTCAACTTAGAAGAGCAATTGTTTTTGTTTTATTTTCAACCTGTTCTCCAGGAATTAAGATGTCAACAGTATCTCCCCTGCATACAAAAATGATAGTATAAAATTGAATATCAACAGCATACTGATGATCCCATCCCCCAGACTTCCCAGAGGTTTCATGTAGATGTTTAAAAATAAGGGAGGGAAGACTGATTATTGTGACTTGGAGGCCAACAGGCTGATCTCACCTCCCTCACCGAACTAAAACATCCATTGAGAAAGTGATGGAACTGTCCTGAAACAGTGCCTTCGATTCCTGCTGCTCATTGTTGTGGTATTGAAAGCTACTGAGGGTCCAGTAGGACCAGGAAAGGGACACTGTCTCACCTTGATTTGATGTTTTTCTCTTTTAACAGAATAGAAAATTTGAATCTGACATTCCTGTGTCAGATTCAAAATCATGTCAAAAGCAGGATATTTTGCTCTAACAAATTCAAGGGTTCTCTTGAAAAACTTATTTAAGACCCAACTAAAAGCATGATTTCCTGACCAAGCCCTAATCAGTCTTCAATAGAAGTTTAGAATTGATTTTATGCTTTGAAAATATCAGGGATTAGCATAGTAATACTTGTTTAACTTGGACCAATGTAGAATATGTATAAATTGAATTGAAGGTTTTAAAATGATTTGTTCTGTGTTTGTGCATGGTTGTTTTTATTCTTGAATGTGTCCCTTTTAAAACTCTTTAATCTTATTTTGTAGTCCCTATATTGTTTGTTGTTTTAGTTGTTTTAATCCTTTTTATGGATTTTGTAAAATACTCAAAATCTTCTGAGGTAGAAGGCTATGTTAAATTGAATACATTGGAGAGAAAGATGAATACAGTCATTACCAGTACTATATTCTAGTCATTACAAACTAGCAGTATCTGTTTACACCTTATTATTATTGAAATAATTTTACTTTGGATTATTTTAGAATTGTTACTAGTGTGGAAAATCATATTTCAGGAAGGACTAATTCATCCTTTATTCATTTTTCACAATCTAACTTGGGGGAGGCTGGAGCACTTCCTATCATTATTGATTGTCCTTTTCCTTAGATTGTGAAACCGAGATGCAACTTACTCTGGACATATTTCATTTTCAAAAGAAATGGGATTTTTAATAGGAAAAGACTGCCCTTTTCTCTGTAGAAGAGGAGGAAATTGTCTCTCTTCTGAACAGCTACAAATGAATTATTTTGGCTTTATTGTGTGTTACTTTGAAATAGCCTTAGGGATAAAAAGAAACCCCCACAAACTATTTTTTCAAAGAAATAGATAAATGTAATCATTGACTGACAGCTGTATAATTTAAAACTTCATTTTCTTTAGAAGCTATACCTCCGCTTCTAATCCATGACAAAATCACTTGATTTGCTTTCAGTCAAAGAAAATACAGTTAGTGTTGTCAACCACACTATAACAAGTGATAACACTGTAGTAAGAAAATATTTGTTTAGAACAAGTTATTACCAGTATTCTTACTTATTTTTATTATCAGATTGATAGTTGTAAATATGTTTTCCAATAGCATCTTTAAATGAACATATCCTAACAAAATTGTTCAGGAATACTAGGTTAATTTCAGAAAACAATATATTTAGTAGATGGGGTATTTATTAAGTAAAATTTATTATATTAGGTTTATAAATTAGTCTATATAAGTCATTAATTTGCAAACTAATATGTAGACAGAAAGAAAGTTATATTTTTATGTTCAGTACAGAGTATTTAAAAATATTTGTTTTTTAAAAAATATTTGTTTAAAAATAAATTATTACCAGTATTCTTATCTATTCTATATTTATAGTTATATAACTTATTGTTATAACTTGTTTACAAAATTATATTGTATTTTTAAGTTCAGTACAGAGTATTTAATATACTGCCACATTCCACGTGGATTCATAGTGGTGTAGATGAAAAACCTAAATAAATATTGTTGATTAGTCTTTAGATTTATCAGCAGCCTTACTCCAGAGGCTCTAGGCAGTGTATAAAATCAAACACATATAAACTTATTACAGTGAAAACAATGAACTGTAATACTACTGGACAATAATAGTGTGTATCTGATCTGCTTAATCACAAAAAGCCAGGATTTCACTATTCTCCAGAATGGGAACAGGCTGTTCCAAAGGCCCCATGTCTACCTTTGTGTCTCCCCATATCACATCCTATTAAAAGAGGAAACTTCAGATATTTCCTATTCTTGATCGGTGGGCAGAATAAACCATTAAGTCCTGAGTAATTGGCACAGACCAAGAAAACAAGAATGACATGGATTTCATTCAGGTACTAGACAACCTGTGACATGTTGAGTAATTGTTTCAGAGATATTTCCTTATCTAAACAGATAAAATGACGACATGTGGGCAAAAAGTAGTGGGAGCAGGAGAGACTTTCCACTGGCTTTGTAGGAAGTTAGCAGGGAGTGTTGGAAATGATATTCTTGTGACCATGGCAGTGCAGCAGCACTGAAGCAGTCACAACTTTGCCAGATTTCATCCCATGAGAATGCCAGCCTATTTGAAATATGTTGATTCGAAACTTGTGCATCTATGACTGAAAATTACAAACAATCAGTCACAAAAATGCAGTCGTGTCCGACTCTAGTGGACAGTGCTCATCTCCGTTTCATAGCCAAAGAGCCAGGATTTGTTCAAAAAAAGCTTCCATAATCATGATTATGCCGAGGCACACAGACACTGTTACTTTTACTTATTTTTATTATGTTTACTTACCTTTACACTGTTTACCTTACTACTGGAAGTAGTACAGTGGTGCCTCACAAGACGAGATTAATCCGTTCTGGAAGAACGCTCTTAGCGTGAAAGTCTCGTAAAGCGAAACGCAGTTTCCCATAGGAAACAATGGAAAGTCAGATAATCCGTTCCACGCCCCCAAAA
>JANHZU010005856.1:29784-44885 GCA_032468055.1 Acrochordus granulatus | reverse complement strand
AATCAGATTGATTATATTCTTTGCAGCCAAAAATGGAGAAGCTCTATACAGTCAGTCAAAACAAGACCTGGAGCTGATTGTGGCTCAGATCATGAGCTTCTTATTGCTCATGATCTGAGAAATTTAGGCTGAAATTGAGGAATGTAGAGAAAACCACAATTCCATTCAGGTATGACCTCAGTGATATCCCTTATGAATATACAATGGAGGTGAAGAATAGATTTAAGGGATTAGATCTGACAGACAGTGTGCCTGAAGAACTATGGATGGAGGTGTGTAACCTTGTACAAGAAGTAGTTACTAAAACCATCCCAAAGAAAAAGATATGCAAGAAAGAGAAGTGGCTGTCTGATTATGCTTTACAAATAGCTGAAGAAAGAAGAAAAATGAAAGGGAAAGATATACCCAACTGAATGCTGATTTCCAGAGAATAGCAAGGAAATAAGAGAAAGCCTTCTTAAATGAACAGTGCAAAGAAATAGAAGAAAACAACAGACTGGGACAGACTACAGATGTCTTCAAGAAAACTGAAGATATCAAGGGATTCTTTTGTGCAAAAATGGGCATGATAAAGGCATAAATGATAGGGACCTAACAGAAACAGAAGAGATTAAGAAGAGGTGACAAGAATAGATAGAAGACCATACAAGAAAGATCTTGATGTCCATGATAACCACAATGATGTGGTTGATGACCTACAGCCAGACGTCCTGGAGTCTGAAGTCCAGGAAACATTATTAACCACAAAGCTAGCAGAAGTGACAGTATTCCAGCCGAACTATTTAAAATCCTAAAAGATGATGGTGTTAAAGTGCTGTACTCAATATGCCAGCAAATTTGGAAAACTCAACAGTGTTTTGTCATAGGATTGGAAAAGGTCAGTTCCAATCCCAAAGAAGGGCAATGCCAAAGAGTGTTCGAACTACTGCACAACTGCACTCATTTCCATAAGGAAAGCTTAGCATCGAACAACTGAAGCCTTCAAACTGTGGTGCTAGAGAAGACTCTTGAGGGTCCCTTGGACTTCAAGAAGATAAAACCAGTCAATCCTACAAGAAATCAACCCTGATTGTTCATTGGAGGGACAGATACTGAAGCTGAAGCTCAAATACTTTGGCCACATAATGCAAAGTGAGGACTCATTAGAAAAGACCATGATGCTGGGAAAGATTGAAGGCAAAAATAAAAGGGGGCAGCAGAGGATAAGATGGTTAGATTGCATAGTCAGTATGATGGATGTGGTTTTGGGTTGACTCTGGGAGGCAGTGCAGGACAGGGAGACCTGGTGTTTTGCAGTCCATGGGGTCGCAAGGAGTCAGATGTCACTGCATGACTGAACAACAAACGATTGAATGCCCACTCTTATTTCCTCCTCCAGGATATCTGGTTCCATTTCTGGTAGTTCAACTTCATCTCTTACAGCTTGGCCTTGTTTTCATTTGAATAAAGTTATTCTGCATATTCCTGCCACCTTTCTCTGATGGCTTGTTGGTCATGCAATTCCTCCCTATACTGTCCTCTGACCATAGCCTTTCTTGCCACAAAAGGGTTTATGGCCTTCTTCACATAATTGAAGCACTCTCTTGTGTGACCTCTCATGGTTGCTTCCTCCAGTTTCCTGCATTGCTCAGCACAGTACTTTTATTTACTTTTCTTGCCTCCCTCCAGAACTTTGCATTTTGTTCATTTTGTCTTCGCATTTTTCTCTGTCACCAGTGACTTTTGGTTTCCATCTGTCCTCTGCAATCTCCACTGTAGCATCTAATATCCACCTAGTCTGCTTTGTTGGTTTCTTGTATGCAATATGTTCTTGGGATACTTCAGTCACGGTTGTTTGTATTTCCTCCCATAGCTGTTGAACAGTTCAAATCTGCTCTTAACTTCAACTTCATAAGCCAGGGGAATTTTTTTGATGTCAAATTTCTGAATCATGGGTAGTCCTTTGACATGCATCATCTGAATTTGATTTAGGCAACTAGTTGCTCATGTTCTGACCCACAGTCTGCACTAGGGAATGTTTCATGGCAAGGATGGAGCTTTTCTACTTCTTTTGGCATAAGGTGTAGTCAATTTGATTTTGATGTTCCCCATTTGATGAAGTCCAAATGCATAGTCACTGCTTGTGTTCTTCAAACCACATATTCATTATGCTTAGCTGTTGTTCATGGCATAGTTGAATCAGATGTTCTCCTGCCTCATTCCATTTCCAAGGCCAAACTTGCCCATGATCCATTTCTTCTATTTGTCTTTCTTTGGTGTTTGTTTCAGAGTTTCCTGAATTTCAGTATAGAATTATTTCATGTTCTTTCAGCAAAGCCATAATTCTATCAGTGACTATTTGAAAACTTTCTATGGTTCTGGCTGCTTTTTTATTCAGTATAAAAATTATTCCTCTTTATCTCACATTATTGTTACCAGAATAGTACATGATATGATCATCTGAGTGGAAGAAGCCATAGCCAATCTAATGAACACTGATGCCCAAATTGATCCTAATTATTTCGTTTCTAACAATGTTCAGCTTTTCTAGGTTTAAGCTGCTGATGTTCCACGTTCCTAATTTGAAGACCTTTGCATAGATTTCTTTTTGCCAGCGGCTGTGTCAGCAGATGGAGGCCATAAGGATTTGCTGCATCCATAGCATGGGCAGAGTGGATAGATTTGTATAAGGAGGGGCAAATGATTTTTTAACAGTGGGCGAACCAGGACCTCTTTAAAAGGTCCCGGAAAAAACCCCTGTTGCAGTGAGGAGTTAATCACTGCATGGACCCACCTGCTAGTCACCTCCCTGGAGGCTTTCACCAACCAGGAGGGACAAGGATCTAACTGGCAAGTGGTCGCACTGACTGCATCGAGGACCCTGTCCACTTCCTCAGGGACAACAGAATCAAATTGCTCCCAGATTACTGGGCAAGACTCCTCCCTCGGCATTTTCTGTTTCACCTTTTCCACAAATTTTCATGTAGAGTTAGGATGGGATACCCTATCACATAGGACAATAATAATAATAATAGCAACATCAACAATAACTAGTACTTTAATTGCACTCCAAAACAAAGTAATAACCATAGCAGCTTCTATAATAGTAGTGTTAATGTGACAATACCGTGATTGTCCAAAAACACATGGGCAGTTAGCTTTTGTACCAATATAAATTTCAGGGTGGCCTTTAAGAGTAGTCCCGTGTAATGCAAATTGCAATATTCCAGGCATTAAATGACAAAGTCATCAGTCTTCAGCTAAAAAAGTAAGAACAGATGTGATGGGTTTGTACCCTGTTTAGTCAAGTTCACTATTTGTCTTTATCCACGTTCTAGTTCGAGTCTCTTCTGTCATTTCATTTCCTGGAACTTTCAGTCAACCAAGGGGACATCCAATATTGGAAACAGAAAGGGCATTTAACCATTTGTCCTTGGATATATTCTATTGGCATATTATTATGCTGACGATTGGAAGAATCAACAGCCTCAATCCCTTTCACAAAATTTATTCACAACAATCTATTGATCTATAAATATGGGTCGGGATGGCACGAAGAAGATGGCTTCTGGAATTTTTTTCTCAGTTCCTTAATAGCAGTTGTTCTTCCAAGTCAGTTTAAGAGTAAATTTAAGAGTAAAGTTTAAGAGTAAAGGAAGGTGCTTAAGAATAGCGCAGTCAGTTGCATTCCAAGCTACTGTCCATTGTTCTTTCCAATTGAGCTGCATGAGGAAAGTTTGTTTGTTTGTTTTTATTTTTACCTCCACAGGCCTGGTCAGATTTAGCTAGTTTTTGAATTTGATCTTTCTTTTGTTAGCTTCTCCTGCTACACTAAATTTGGTGCTATTCTATTTTGGTTTTAGAGATCTAGCAATTGACAGAATTCTAAGCCCTTTAACATGATTTCTTTCCAGAGTTTCATTCGGTTTGAACAAATAAAAGCATTCTTCATATGCAACAGCAAAAAAAAATTGGAAAAAACTTCGTTACTATAGATCCTTTGTCAGCCTACCCACATTATCCATTTCATTGCTTCTTATTCACGGAGCTGGCTCATCAAGAGAAAATACCAAATTTAGAGCTGTAGTTTCAACCACCTCAGATATCCCTGTATTTCACAGAATAATCAAGGGCATGTACAGTATCATTAACAGCTAAGGTGGGCCCTAGAGTATGGAAGTGTATTTTGGCATTAAAATCTTAGCCACTAGCTACACATTTTTAAGACTGCCATTCAATACCTCCGAAGGGTGCCAGCTTGGAGAAGTCAGCTTTAAAAGATAGACTTTCCTAAAAGGTTGCTCCTGAAATGGTTATATATAGCTACAACAAAATTATGAAGTGTATTATGATTATTCTTTTTCTTAAACTGTCATATCCAGAGAGAGAGAAATGTTATACATGCTGTGCCCTCATTTATGATGTATAAAAACTATGTAAAAATTGAAAACCTCCCTCCCCAAAACTTAAGAAAAAGAAGGTGGAATGTATATACCATTCTAAAGTTAGTCTTAATGTTGCTGAAATACTGTTTTTATCTGACTCATTGTTTAATCTGACAGTGATTTACAGTCTGAATATTCTGATGATTATTTCTTTACAGACATTAAACTAATAATAGTTAATATTTCCGTGAAATTATTATTGCATGTAAATAAGTTGTCCTCAAGCAAAAACACAAAATGATTGGCTGGAATAGTTTTTTGAATTGCCTTTACTTTTTCTTTCCTGTAATATACATATATGCAGTAATTCAGATTTTTTTTTAAAAAAAAAGCATACTGGAATAGATTGAGAACTACTCCCTTCTGTGAATCCAAAATGATATATACATAAAATCACATGTAAATGTAATTTAAAATTAATTTTAATTATATGTTTATTTCATTTGAAAGGATGTCTATTTTGATATAAGTGTATGGCAAGGATTTTTAAAATAATGTTATCAATCTTAATGGAAGTGAAGTTGTGTTTTCCTGTTTTATGACCAATTGTTTTATTTCAATTAAGATTTATTGTATGAAAATTAGCTATACTAATTTAAGATGTATTTTGTGAAAGATTTTTATAAATTTTGAATCTGAAGAGGGAAAAGCAGGATATAAATTCTAGTTGCTATTCACAGTTTATTTTATTTATTTATTTAACACATTTCTATGCCGCCAATTTCTGAAGACTCTTGGCGGCTTACATAGATTAGCTAATTATACATTGTGTGTTACTAACTCCGCCCCCCACTGGCTGGCGATCTTCATGTCCAGGGCATCCTTTGCAGTTCCTGCTCCGCCGCCAGTAGGAGGGAAGTCCAGCTCGACTCACTGCTCAACTCTGACTCACCGCTCCTGCCGTAGCCAGCCAGCTCACACCGAAGTGGTACCCGATTTATCTAACCGCCAGTTTTTACATGCTTTCGAACTGCTGGGTGGGCAGGAGCTAGAGGCGAATGACAAGAGCTCACCCCATCATCCGGAGCTGCGGATCTAACCAGAGTGCCGCCCATTTCTTGTTAGCACAACTGATGTACTTAAGCCGCTACGCCACAACAGACATTACTCGTGTGCATATACAATTTTCCTGTATTAAAATAGGCATTTAAAGATTTTTTTAAATTAATTGCTTTTTTGATCAGTTGAATGTATAGAAGTTTATCAGCAATATATTGAATGTTCAGTTTCTATTCCTTCATCAAAGCCCCCATATCATGTTTTGTATATGCAATTATAGAACATCAAAACATGTTTTCTGGCAACAATTACTCATGCCTTGATCAGCATTCAGTTGGACTACTGCAGTATTCTGCTTAGGGATGTTATTGGAAGCAACTAGAAACTGCAGTTGCTAAAAAATGTGACAGCCAGACCTTTCAGGCTAGAATAAAACTTATGAAATTGGTTACATTGGTTGCCAGTAGGCTTCCATACTCAAGTTAGAGTACAGGCCATTAACTTTTATAGTCCTTTATGCTGCAGTGCGCCAGATCAAATCTACCCATCTGATCTGGTCATTAAAATAATCCATATAGCATTCTGTAAAGTATATGAGATGGGAATCGTCATTGGTTTTTCTCAGTGGTGAGCTCAATTCTAGTGAATAGTTTCCCCTGACTGGTCTCAGTGCTATTTCACAAACTTGTAATGCCAATTCAGAATTTGTTTGCCTTTTAGCATATTTTAAGTTATTTGGTGCCTGTGAAGTTTTGTTGTTATTTCTGGGGATTTTGAATAATTATATGCTGTATCTTTTTTTTCTTTCCTTTTTTCTCTACCCCATTCAAAATCCTTGATCACTGAGATAGGCTATGCATATTTTAAATAAAAGAAATTGCAGTAGGTAGAAATATACTTGCCTTCGTATCACCAGTAACATCATGGGAATACGCATGTGCTTCCATCTAATAAATGTGAACATTGAACAGCATGAATTATTTTTATCTACCCTGGAAAACTTTAGTTGGGTTATTGCTCCTTTTTTACCTGATAAGCAGAAGAAATAGCAACTGATTACTGGACAAAGTGTTGATAAAGGTGACCCATTATCCAATGTTCTCTCAAATATTTGAAAGAGTATAGGGCTATTCAGTCTTTAGAGATTAATGAGATTAAATGTTGCAGCAAATTAAAACAGTAAAATGGAGAGGCAGAAGAGTTTTAGGGATGACTTTTATTCCAGACCAAAAAGGATCAGAAATTGGGTGTGAAGTTGCTTCTTTCTTTTTCTGGGGATCTCAAGAAAAAATGTTCACATTCAGAGCAACTAGAAGGAGCAACCCAGCTAAGGATATTTTCTCGTTGGGAAATCTATGTCTTTGTCATGTTTTCCATATCTATGGAATTAACTGTAAATTTGTGTTTCAGATATAATTAAAGAACAAAATAAGGAATTAAGAGGTACACAGAGGGCAATAGGGAGAGATCGAGCAGCTTTGGAGAGACAAGAAAAGCAACTGGTGAGTCAATCAGATAACTGTAGTTCATCATTCAAAATAAGAGACCAATTTATAAAACAGTATTCTCTAGCTTTACCTAAAAATGTTCAGAGAAAAACTAATCAATTACTGGTTATATATCTGTGGCTTTTTATTATAATAATGATGTAAAAAAGTCTAAAATCAGCTTTTTTTTCAATAAATAGGAATTGGAAATAAAGAAAATGGCTAAAACAGGAAACAAGGAAGCCTGTAAGGTTCTAGCAAAACAGCTTGTGCAGTTGAGAAAACAGAAAACTCGAACCTATGCTGTTAGCTCAAAAGTTACATCCATGTCAACTCAAACAAAATTGATGAATTCCCAGATGAAAATGGCAGGAGCAATGTCGACAACAGCAAAGGTAGGCAAATGATCCTAACTAACCCATATATAAAGGAGTCAGGTAGTTGGGGAAAAATCACTGTCTGAAAATTTAGTGCAGTGGTTTTTACTTTTTCATCTCATGGCATACATAATATAGTCAGGATTTCAGGTTACAAAACTGAAAGTCCCGTGACATCATAAGTTGCTGAGAGTTTGGAGAAGAAATGGAGGCAGTCTGCCCCAGTAATGTCACAGAAGCGGGATTCTGGCTGTGCAGCTGCACAGCACTTCCTGTCATTTACTTTGGCTTGCTGATGCAGCACAATAACAGGCCTTTCACACCACATTAATGTGCCATAGCACAGCAATTGAAAACTGCTGATTTAGAGCATTTTAGTTGATTAGAAATAGGACAGAAACAATGACTTAATAATCAGTTTAAGGCAATTTCAAAGTTGCCAATGAATTAAAAATCTAAACCTTTTCTGATTTTTTGCAATTTCATTATTTTGTAAAAACTGTATATTACAAATATTATAGTAAAGATTTCACTCACCTCACAATGTCTCCATTTATGTAGAATAGTTAACTGTGGGTTAATATTACATAAACTTGAACTTGCTACTTTCCAGCTCCTTAACAAACTGTGGTTACTCTTATATGTATTTGAGACAAGCCAACCATCAGCCATTGTTTCAAACTGGCTCATTTCAATAACTAGAATTAAGATTAAATATAATGATTATAATCAAAATCTTTGTCCCAGAAAGCATACACTATGGAGATGGTTTATGAATCCAGTATATGATTAGATAATAGTATGCTGTAGCAATGATTAGAGCACCCTGATGATTATATGCAATACTTTAAAAATGATTTTGACAAACCAGGCCAGGCCAGTGAAGATGGTCAGGATATGGAAACAAAATCCTATTTAAAAAAAGAATGAAGGAATGGTATGTGTTTTGCCATGAAAAAGGACAGGAGAATTTGCTAACACTCTCATATTCTTGAAGTGATGTCACAAGGAAAAAGGCCATGACCTGTTCTCAAACATCCTAGGATATGGAATGATAGTCATCAATTCAAGACAGCAGATTCTAGTTGAATGCTAGGAAAACTTCCTGTCAATAAGAGCAGTAAAACCAATGACTTAAAGAAAAAGCAGTTTCTCTTTTCCTGGGTAAGAGGCTTGAATGTACATTTGCAGGGATATTTTTATCTGAATTTGAATGAGTAAAATTTGAACTTCATGCTCTAAATGGCCTACTCCAAATTCGTGACTTTATAATTCAACTTTATTGTTAGACCAAGCCAGATCAAAATTATAAATAGTTGTTACTATCTAGTTTGATGATTGCTTACTTGCTAACAATTTTTATGATGTTGAAACTTGGATTACAAACAAGATAATTTTTTTCTTCTTTTAAAGAAATACAATTATAATGGTGGTATGTTCTTTATATTAGACTACAATGTCATTTAAATATGAAATGACCTTCTCTGTATACTGGTAGACAATGCTTGCTGTCAATAAAAAGATGGATCCACAGAAGACGCTGCAGACTATGCAGAATTTCCAGAAGGAAAATATGAAAATGGAAATGACAGAAGAAATGAGTAAGTTTTGTTCTTCCGTATTTCTCTTAGTTCTAATTTAGGTTTGCCATATAATCGATACATAGATTTTAAACTAGTTATTTAAACACATGAACCATCCATAATTTAATATGAACATCCATAATTTAATATGTCATTTTATTTGTTTTTAAAAATTAAGATTCAAACAAACAAAAAGTACAAGTGGCAATAGTGAGGAGATGGCTTGGGAAAGTTGACAATATTCTGGGAAAGATTTATGCAGCACCTTGAAGTGAAACATTTCACTATCCACTTATGAGAATGCATGAGAATAAGTGAAATATTTGGTACAGTAGGTATTTCCTGACATTAGTGTTACACTTTAAAATTCTGTGACATAAAAATGAAAGACTGTGCTGAAGTTGTCCATTTACAATACTAAGTATTGCTTTTAATTTATCTTTGAAGTCAGTGATACCCTAGATGATATCTTCAATGATTCTGATGAAGAACAAGAAAGTCAGGATATTGTTAACCAAGTTCTGGATGAAATTGGAATTGAAATATCTGGAAAGGTATGAAGGAAGGTCTTCCACCTGCCCATTTTAATGTCCTTTGTAATACCAGGCCTTTTGACTGTATGTTTACAGTTGAAGGACTTATCTTGGTTACATAAATGAAATTCTTCATATTATTTGTCTTTTTATTAGATGGCTAAGGCTCCTTCAGCTGCAAGAGGCATACCATCTGCATCTACATCAAAAAATGCTACAATTTCAGATGAAGAGATTGAACGGCAGCTTAAAGCCTTGGGAGTAGATTAGCTTTATGCTAATAGGAAGCCTGATTTCTACAGTTGCTACATCATTGGCATATGCACAAACCTCCATTACAGGTTTCAATAAAAACCGGATTTCATTGCAAATCTTGCTTTAGCCATTATTGGTGATGGGGATTTCTAAAGACAGCTGGAAGAATTAAATTTGAGAGACAACAAGATGTGTGGTGAAAAATTTGTATAACTTTTATCAAATTGAGATATTTTGTTAACAGGACATTTGTTAATATTGTCTTTATTTTGATTTCTTCAGTTTAGTTTTTGGACAAAAAGTATTTAGCCTGACAACTGTTCCATTCATCTCATAAATCATTGTATAGATTTATACATTTGCAAATTATAACATGACTAAAAATGAAACATTTTTTTTGAATTGGAAGATTTCTGAGTTGTCATCTTCAGCAGATTACAATTATTTCAAAAATTTCAGTAAAAATTTTCATTAAACACATTTTGATCATTCTTGTTCAATTTAATCTTAAAAATGATGCATCTGTTTCCAAATAGGTGCTGGTATAGTACTGATATCCAATTAGTGGAATTCTGGAGGCAGGGCTGTGTCTAAAATAATTTTATCTTAGCAAAAATGTTTGTAAGGAAAATATTGAATAATTTCTGTTTGTAATATAGCTGACTTGAAGAAAAGTCTGTGCCTTTATGTATATAAGGTTTGGTTTATTTTAATTAAATTTTAAATTGTGAGGAAAGTAATATAAGCCATTATCTCAATTTACATTAGCACTGAAATGATGTGAACTCCATGACTGGTGTGGAGTATGTAACATCTGAAAAAAATAATATTTTTCCTGAAATAGCATTTGTACATAATACCATGCAGCATTTTTCACTAAAAAAATGTTAGCTTTCAAAATATACTTCATTGTCCAATAGAATATGCTCTATACCAATAACACTTGAATGTTATACGCTGGCTTATCTGAACGGAGTTATTTAGATTTAAATTGAACCTAATATGGTTAGGTTACACATATTTGATGTGTTATAGGAAAAATAATTCACTTTATACCAATAGAACAGCAGGTTGTAAGAATTTTGTGGGGTTTTTTCAAACTGTTTTAGAGAATTGGCATTGTTTTTGTAAGTGCCAGTGATGAGTCATTGAATGACACCACAAAATTATGGCTGTATTATTTGACCATACATTACATGAAAATAGAATGTCAGCAGCAATTTTAAAAGGAAGCAGTTACTTTATTTGATTATGCATAGGGTCAAATAATTAAAGTGTTATGGAATTGGATTTTGAAGCTATAAAACTATTCATACATATGCCACTGTGGTTAGGTTGTGTAAGTGTTGTGTAAAAATGAAATAAAAGTTTTTTTACTTCTCATTGCCAATTAAATTTGATATGTTTAATTTGTATTACTGAAAAAAGGATCTAAAATTTTTTATCAGCAACTTAGGCTGAAATTTTATACATGCTAATACCTAAAAGTAAGCACATTTAACTTGATAGGACTTCTGTGCAGTTATGTGTGGAATGGTGTATTACCTAGATCTGACCATTTTTTTAACAAAAAAAGGATATTTCTATAAATTCATCTGTATTTTCTTAAATTCAAGTCCTTGATGTTAAAATAATAATATTTGAACTTTTGAAAAGAAAAATATCCCATTTGCAATTTTTAAAAATCTCAAAGTTATTCTTTTTGCTTGCAAAAAAATCTTTAATAATCTGAACAAAATAAACTTAGTTACTGGACAAATAATTCATCTGGGGAGAAAGTACTGAAAATACTACCTCGTCTAAAATATTAGCAGTTCTATTTTAAAATTAATTATTCTACAATTGCAGATTGCTCAAAGGGAACATCTAAAGGAACAAGTGGACAAGAAGGAGGGACTCAGTATGAGGCAGAATTTAACTTTGCAACTTTTCAATTTCAGATTTATTCCCCCTCATTGTTCACTTCCTGCTTTGGGAATCTGCAATTTTTCTACCTCTCCTTCAAAATCTCATTCTTTTAGGAGAGAGAAATAGTTTTATATTGTCATACATTTTACTAATTCAGTTTAATATAAATTGTAATAATAGAGCATTGGATTAGGCAACTACATCATATAGATAGCACCATCACTTTCCAGGGCCCTACATGCAGTTTAGCTGATGCTGAGAAATGCAGCTCTTTAGCTGAAAAAAGTTCCTTGTTTTGTTTATAACGCTGGAGTCCCATATAGTGCACGTAGGTATCAATATGCTTGTGGAATTTTCTTTTGCCGCATCCAGGCTACAGATTCCATCTGATTTTGCTTTGGGGATCAGGGATGATGTCATTGGTGACATGTCATGCTCCTGTGATAGCCATTTTGCGAATGAGATAGGCACACCAAAGTGTGCTAACAACTGGTTCTCATAATTCCCAGTGGGACCTGGCATAATGCCTTCTATTTAAACAAGATATAATTTGCAGAACAAAAAGCTAATATAAATGCTTTTATTGGTATGTTTGGTTGGTTGTTTTTAAAAAATGTTAGAGATGTTTATCTTTTCAGCACCAAGAACTACTTACAAAACTAAAAATGCAGGCACTAAAATGGGCAAACAGTCTTTATAGCAGGAAGTACAATTTCCAGCAGTCTTTAAAAATACATGTTCTGTGAGCTTGTCTTTCTGCACTAAAATGATGGTGCAACAAACTGCCAGGTCTTTCAGGGCAGTAGACTTTTCACAAATTATTTGGAAGAATGACTTAGAAGTTGCACAGGCTGTTAATAAGCTAAAGATATTTGATGTGACTCTCAACTAGCCGGGCCTCTTTTTTTCAGACTGCTGTAGAGTCCTGAAGAAAAGAGGGCCACCTTGGCAGCAGAGAGGTGTGAAGTGCTCTGCGATCGCTGTTGAAGCGTACGGTTCTCATGTCTTCTTTTAAGTAATGGTGCTTATCGAAGTACATAACTTTAACATTTTGTTATTAATTACATTTATAAAATTAACGTATGTTATGTGCTGCTTTCTTCCTTTGTTGGTGAGGTGGGACAAAAAGTTTTTCATAAAGTTAAGAAATGCGTTCTTCTCTGGAAAGAATTCTACTGGCACTCTTGATGGTCCTTGATAATGGAATTAAAGGTGTTCTGGTGTAAACTTGTCTTCACTCTCTTTTCTCTTTGTCTTCGATTGCAAAACCAAACCCTCACCACTTCCTTTTCCAAATTGAGCCCCTCTGCCATCCTCATGATCTCCTGAGATGAAGGCTTGCTTTGTTCTGCAAAATGGCTTTCCAAAGCTTCTTTAGCAGCAATACTGAAAAGAAAAAACACCGCATTGCAATCATACTTCTAACAGAGTTCTCTTTATGCTGCGTGAAAACAGTGGGGAGCTTTCATACATAATTGGTATTACAGTGTTGAACAAACATGAAATCATTGTGTAAGTTTTATATGTCTGTGTGTAAAACAGACTAGAGCAAGACTTCTGGGGGAGGATACCTCCATGTTCACCTCAGTCAGTGCCTAATAAAGTGAGGGAGAACTTTATCTGCAAAAGTAAGGGCCATATGGCAGGCCTCAAAATTACACTGAAAATGAAAACACAGTAAAAAAGCAAATTGGCCAACAGATTTTGTTGAAAAATTTTCTCAGGAAAAATATTTTAATCCCTGGCCACATCTCCCTTTTCATCTATGACATACTCTTCAATAGCATAGTTGGCAATAACAAAAGTATTATGTTGGGTGTTTGAGTCAAATCAGAATGCATAACTAGAAAATTATACTCAACATTCTGTATGGTATATACATCTAGTCAGGTAGACCAGATGGACATAAAATTTGTGCAATATTACCCCTAATTCTTTCAGTGAACAAAATTGGCTCAATAAAATTGGCACAACTCTAGCAAATATGTTGGTATTGGCTCCCTCATTACATATCTGCATAGTCTTTAAGAGGCATCAGATTTAAACTCTTGATTCATAAGATTTGCAGGCAGTTTTCCCAGGAAATTGTCCTCAAAGAACAAACTTTCTAAAATAGAAAGTTGAATAGAAGATTTATTAGAGATGATTTGGTTAATTCTGTGCTGCCTATGCTGACCAGATTTTAAAGAAGATTCTTGGGGCTGATGGCAGTTGAAAGCATTTATGGGCATAGCTGAGAGCTATTTGGCTAAGTGGTGTGCTACTGCATAGGTATTATGCTTATTTAACCAGGCTTCAGTGACAACCGTGAGAAGAACCATCTCCTTGTATTCTCCCTCTGAACAAAGAGAGGAAAAGTAACAAATTACAGGCACCAAAATGAAGAGATGATCTTTGTTGGGAGCCTAAGGAGCCAATGCTCGTGGTTATCTCAGCATTTTTAAATGATCACTTGGGTATAATTAGATCATTTATCTTTGCTACTGTTCTTCCTCTCTTCTTTTGCTTTGATATTACTATTTACCCATTCCCTGAATTATCTTTCTGGAAACAATGAATGTAAACAGTTCCACTTACCCAGGGAACACTAAGGATAAATGACAATGCTTTCCTCTTAATTTCTATTAGCAGAATACTTTTGCTTCCTTTTGTATCAATTTGTTTCACAAGGATTCTTTTATTATTATACTCTAATTATACTCTAGTCGCCTTGACTTATAAATTCTATAAAATATTCTGTACAATAATACATTTATTATTTTTAGGTTTCACTGGGAATTAATGTACTTTCAAAGTCACGTAGGATAATATAGCTGTAACCAACAATTCTGACCACAGGAGGGCAGCAAAGTACTTCTGTTTTGATATGAAATGTTGATGTTGAAGAGTTTGAAGGAACCATATAAATTGCACCCATTTTGTATTCCTTCTCTGATAACATTTTTTTTTCAAACAGTATAAAATGGCGAAAATTATTGTGGATAGAATATGATATAAACAACACTTGTGTCTCTTGCCTTGATGGTTGAAAAGACTCAGTTATCATAGACCCTGATTAAAATATGTGCTTCAATGGAATCTTCAGTGAACAGAACTTGATATAATCTCTACAGGATACAAAGTTAAGATACTTTTCTAAGAATATGAGCAAATATTCAAATGTTTGAATATTTATTTATTTTGCTTAGAAATTCAAAATAAGAAAAATATGGTAGTTGCAGAAATTAGGTCACAAAGCCAATCAGTATTTTACAAACTTTTAAAAAATTTAAAAACCAAAATAATAGTTTATAAACATTTCCTGTAACTATCTAAGAGTTTTTCCATTCTTTCTTTGGAATTTTTCCCATCCTGCCTTGCAGAAGTTTTCTAGGTCAGAAATATTCTTAGTTTTTTGAGGTGTATTGCATGTTTGGAATCTCCCCACAGATTTTTAATAATCAGATCTACGATATTAAACTCCCTCCCTTCCTCTCTTCCTCCCTTCCTTCCTCCCTCCCTCACTCCCTTACTTCCTCCCTCCCTCCCTCCCTCC
>JANHZU010005856.1:17245-29684 GCA_032468055.1 Acrochordus granulatus | reverse complement strand
TTCCTTCCTTCCTTCCTGTTGAGTACTTTCATAATTAATTCGAAGGTATATTTTGTATCGTTGTACTGCTGTAAAATCTAATCTCTTTTCAACTTCAATTGTTTCACTGTTTTCAAATTTACAAAAACTTCTGGTGTTTATTTTCATACCTCATGGTAAGCATTTGATCATTTAAAAATTTATTGAAACCTACAACTTAATTAGGTATGTTCAAACAATTGCCTACAAGTTGTAGATCATTTTGAGAAAGTACAATAGAAGAGCCTAATTATGGAAACAGAATTCCTATGCATGTGAAAAAGGTGCATTTATTACCTAATAGTGGTTCTGCGTTTTCTTTTCCGTTCATTCATGCCAACTTTTTCATTGTATAAAGCTATACAGTGGAACATTAAAAAATAGAATTAACTTACAGTAGTTAATGACAACGTTGCAAAATATCTTGTGCAACCAGCATTGTATTTAATATTTATGTTCAATAACAAACAAAATACATGCTTGTGATAGTGAGAGATAAATTCAATAAAGTTTGTTGAAATTAAAACTAAACTATTTTCTTATGATAAAAATCACTGTCAGGCTGCTATGCTCTTGTACAATAAATATTAACTTGTTAAGAGTTGATTTGTGTATATGAATATGAGGAGAACCAATGTGAATACTTCAGTAACATATAACAAGTTTAATATTAGGCTATGTACATTTGCTGTACTGACATTATTTCTGCAACCTATTTTTTGAAGCCTCACAATTGTAGGAATTTACTCTTAACACATTCATAGTTTTTTGAGGAAATGTTTCACAGTTTACCTTCATATATGTTGTCAGGCAAATAAATAGTGTTCTCTGCATGTATTCTCAAGTTTAAAACATGTAAACGCTGTCACTTCTTAAAGTAGCTCTTAATTCCTTGAGGTGATAGAGCTTAGGAACATGTTTAGCATTATTGTGTATTAGCTGTAGACTGGAATTACTATTTCTGTCAGTGAGGCTGTAGAAATGTCATTATTTATGTTTATATAAACCTTTTCCATTCATTCAGTGAATATATGTGGTTTATATGTATGGCGCAAGAGGAATCACACTGTACCCTCTTGTCTGTGCCCCATTAACAATGCAAACTTTACCTCAGTGTGAAGGGGATCTACATCTATAAATATGTACAAACACAACATTTGGTATAATGAAAAATACAATATCTTATCTGGAAAATGGTATCTTTCTACAGGCCTAGTATCTTGGCATAAGACTGTGACATGGATTGTGAAAATTGTACAGCTCTTCCTTTAAGAAATAAAGGGGTTATTGTCTAAACACAATTATGCTTCTGGTTTATTTTCAATGTTTCATGTATATTCTTAAAAATGCAAGAGTTGTGTAGTGTTGCAGTTTTGAAAAGAAAGAGGTTCTTTGGAGTACAAAGAATATTGTATTACTATTGTTCCTATCAACAATTCTTCAAAATAGCCATATATTTTTTTTAAATTGCATGGCTGTACTCTATAACTATAGCACTATCCTGGGGAAATATGCTGATAAGTGCTACTTGGATGTCCATGTGTATTCAGAACCATGTTTTCCTCTTCAGGTTCAGAATGCTGCACAGTCTTAACACACACGTAAACACAAATAGTTTTTTTTGGGGGGGGGGAGTCTGCAATACCTCCTACTTGTTCTGCTTCCTCTAACCATTTAGTTAATATTGATTTTAGTTTGCAGGCATTCTTGAAACTCAGTTGCAAGTTTTCAAACCGGCAAATAGTTGTCTGGCTAAATTCAGAGCCATGCACTGCAGCCAAAGCTTCTCCAACATTTGTTTGGGTATAACCTGCAAAAGAAAATAGGCCTAAGGAATCAAACTAAAAATCCAAGACCAAAGAAGAGGCAGAGTTGGCTATGTAGGTATAGTAACTGTTATTTTCAATCACTCAATATGATACTTTGGTGTAAACCAAAATATATTTCATTTCTCTAGTTGCATGAATCACATACCCAGCTTAATTCTTCTCAACTTGAACTCATTGGCAAATTTCTCCAACTCTCTAATTTCCGGAGAATCCATATCTATTGGTTCATCAAGTGGCTTATTTTTTTTCCGAAATTCCTGCTTAAACTCAGTGGTGGTAGGATCAGCTCCAAGTAGAGATGGATGCATGGAACTAAAACTGTGGCCTAGAGCACATGAACTGGCACTTAGAGCATGCTCAGGGAATTTATACAGGCAAGGAGTCAGACCACCTGTCCAGAAACAATATATATACAATTTTCTGATTAAAAAACAATTGCAAGGAGATAAAATAATGTATTAATTTTGTTAAGTGTATATCAAAGTTTTGTAAATAATGGTTAATGGTATCTACTTTGTTAGTGATTTGAATTCAGTTACAATTCTTGTTAAAGAACATATGGCTAAACATTAATAGCAGTATTATAAAGACAATGAAGATGGAAACAGATATGAAAAGAAGGAAAGTCTTTAAAGAGTTCTCTGAACTCAGAAAGATTTTGCAACCTCAAATTGGAAAGCCAGCAATGGACAAACAATAATTGATTTAAAGAAAGTCCATCTTTATTTAAGATGGGAAGAGTATAGTGAAATACTATGTAGCATAGATGTTGATATCAAAAATATTTTAGCAGATATTCCCTAATATCTTTGGTACAAGAATATTAAAGTTTTAAGAAATCCAGCAAATACCAAAAAGAAGTCAGTTATCAGTTTTATTGATCATAGAAAAGCCTTTGATTGAATCAATGAAATCAAGCTGTGAAATGTGCTTAGGAGAATGGGAATCCCAAAACATTTCATTGATATCATGCAAACCTTATAAAAAAACACATTCCAAACAGAACATGGTGAAAAACACTAGCTCCCAGTTGGCAAGAGTGAAACGGTGCCATGTACTCTCTCTCCTTATTTATTTAATTTGTGTGCTGAATGTATACTGAGAGAAACTGAATTGAAAGAAGACTAGTATATTGGGCGGTGACCATGGTCTAGTCAATAGATTTCCTAAAGTTTTGCCAGCAACTGTGGCTGTCATCTTCAAAGACAAGATGGTCCCTATGCAGACCATAGGCAATTGAGCAGGGACTAACTAGGCTCCTGTCTTATAGTGCCCTGATTTATAATTGGTCTTTAACCAAGCCAAATCTATTGCCTACACCATGGTGACTAAATCTGAAGCCCAACACTATTCAATAGATACTGGCCATGAAAGCCTACATCAGTATAAAAATAAAAATTGGAGAAAGAAATATCAGTCACCCGCACTATGCCTATAACAATATTCTGATAATGCAAATGATATAGAACCTGTACTAAATAAAATCAAGAAATACAGTGAAAAAAAGGAACTAAGATTAAATGTGAAGATATGAATATAAAGTATCTTTACATTGAAAACATATATTTGTAACCTAGTTTTAGCAAGATAAAACGTATAAATATATAAAATATAACAAACATCATATCACTGGCAATAAATGCACCAATCAGTCTTAGAATTCACAGTTAATAAATTGAAATAACAGTTTCTGCCTATCTATACTAATCAACAGGATCAACTATTAACTATAAAAGAAGAAGCAGTCAGTCAAGAAATGTGCTATAGACTAGCACTTGATAGGGTAGCAATGAACGTCTTGGAAAGATATTTACATGCCGTGATGAATTTATCCACACAAAGATCAGTATCATTCAGGCAATTTCCCTGTGATATTACATGGAAGTGAAAACCTTTGAAGAAATGGGATAGAAAGCATATTGATTGTTTTGAATTTTAGTATGGGAGAAGGCTTATGAAAATATCACAGATAGCCAAAACAACAATAAATGGATCAAGAATTATTTAATCCAGAGTTCTCATTTAAGGCACAAATGACCAGCCTCAAAGTACTGCTTTTTTATCTTTATGAAAAGGACTTAGCTTTACTGAAAAGTTTATAATACTGGAAAAGGTAGAAGGAAATAGAGGAAAAGAGCAAGAAGCACCAAGGTTGGTGGACTTGATTAAATATGAATAAGGAAACTAAGAATCACACAGAAAACTATTGGACAAGCAGCTTAACATCACTACCTGGAAAAATCCTAGAAAAGATAAGCAAGGAATGAGTTTGCAAGCGCTTAGAAAGAAACATGATGATTACTAGAAGCCAGCATAGCTATGTTAAAAATAGATCATGCAACAAATCTTTTTTTAACTTCACTAGAAGGGTCAGACTTGCCTTGTAAAGTGCCAACTCCATTCACAACATTGGGATGAGACATAGCGCAGGTCTGCAAGATACGGCTTTGAGAGAGGCTTGCTGCCAGCACATCTGGAGCCGCAGGCTTGATCCCTATTAGAGAAGGGCGGGTGGGAGAGGAGACTGCAAGAATAGCAATTGAGAAATGAAAAGTTCCACCTAGTTTTAGAAAAAGATTTTTTGCCGCAAAGTTTTGGGTAATATGCCAGCGCTGACCTGCACCCGAGAACAACTCAGGTGCATGAATGACACGGAAGCACATCTCATTCTCATGAAATTTTCAGAGGCTGTGGAAATCTCAGAAAATTGTACAAGAATGGGGCACGCTTTCATGCAGCTTTCAGAGGCTTCAGAGGCTGCAAAAGAGCATTCTGCAAAGCCGCTTCAAGAACAAAGGCCTTGTAAAGACTCATAGTAGCCTCAGGCTGCAGGGGCCCGTCAATAAAATGAGAACATTGCCTTAAGGTCAGCAGCTCACAGCAGATCCTGGGAAGCACTGGGTCATGGGGACAACTGCACTATTCCCCCCAAATGGGGGATGGCATAAGGCAGCCTTTTGGAGTGGCTGCAATTGCGCTGGGGCTGAAGTCAAGGCCCAGGCCCCTACTTCAGGCCAAGCCTCTAATGGCCATGTAAATATGTAGTAAGGGTTTTTTATTTCTGTAATAACGACACAAGAGCAAAGAAGGGATTTTATCAAGGTATTTCCCATGGATTTAAACTTTTTATGAAGCATTTGTAAATGGGGAGAAAAACTATACTTAGCACCCATGTTTTCTCTACATACAAGTACTGTGTGATAACATTTAGCACATGGCAATGCTAGCTAGCTAGCTAAAGGACCAAAAGAGAATTCCAGATACCCATAATAATCGAATCTTTAGGCTTTTAGACTGGCACTCCTTTGGCAAAATATATTGACATTTGCCACATGTAAGTTCCAGCTAAAATGAGCAATCTCTTGGAATGGGCTTTAATATTCACACAGATCCAAAATGTTATAGACTATAAGATTTGCTATGGCATGTATGTCTCAGAAAGTACTTCTTACCTGCCATCATCCCATATGTGGTTTGCTGGTTTCCATAATGACAAGAAGGAACAGAATAATGCAGACCTGATGACATGTTTCCCATAGTTGCCATGGAAGAGCATATATGGGCACATTTAAAGGTTGGGTTCAAAGGCAAACAGATGAGACCAGTAAGAATATGTACATGGATTCATTAAATATTATCTCTATTGAAACATATGAAAATTAGACTTTAGATCTGTCATGATTCTGAACTCTACTCTCTAAACATTTTAGGAGTATGATACTGTTTTATTTGTACACGCAGCAGTTCGGTCATCCAGTTTAATGACTACAGACCCAGATTTCATTTCAATTACATTTACTCTGCCTAATAGGTTGTAGGGTGGGGTATGGAATAAGTTGAAACTGAGCAGATGATGAAACATTTACCACATGTTGAATTATGTATGTTTCCATTCATGTCATGTATTTAGGCATCAGTTTAGTGAACTCATTTCCATATGACTTTTAAAAAAAAGCTATAATCTAAATAGTAACATTATGATTATTATTATTACTACAGAATTGCTGAAGTCAGTTGGCATATAATATTAATAAATTGTTATTCAGCACATTGTAAACATTTTTAAAACAGTTACTTTTTAAATATTAACATAAAATAAGTTTACTGTATTCCCAAGTTTAATATCATGACAGCTGAATTTAGTTCTTTGTGATGAACTTTGATCAAATCTGCTTTAAATTCTGTAATCATACTCCTCTTAAATTAAATGTGAATTATTTTATTATTTATCTGTAAAATACTTTGAAATAATAATTTACTATGAAGTACAGAACAACATGAAAGCAAAATCGTATTTAAGACATACCAACGCTGTGATCTGTAACTTTTATATCATGTAAAACATAAAAAATATAATATGGATTGTGTTAAGAATTAATTAGGCTAACGTCTTCCTGAATACCCCAAAAAAGCTATGATACTATTACATCTTATTTCAAACCAACATTCTTAATTAAAAGCATCCAAGAAAATTTGCAAACAAATATATGAAGTTTAAGGGCTGATTCTTTCCTGGGAACTTCAAGAAGAAAATTTAAATAATATTTGTATCTACAATCAAAGTATGTACTACACCATTCAAAAGAAAGCTGCATATGATAACTACAGATCACCAATTGAAAATGAAACATTCTGTGATAGGCTATTCTTGATTTTAATTATTACACATATGAAGCAGGTTTTAAATAATTAAAACAGAAATAAATTATTTTCCCGGATGAGCTCAGCAAAAAACAAAAAACCTTCATGCAATGCTTTTTCATTTCTTTTGAATTCAAATTACTTTTCTGCTTTAACTACAAACTAGAACTTAATATTTGAAAAATAAAGTATAATATACTTTATATATAAATATTTATATATACTATAATATACCAAAGTAGTATACTTTATAAGTATTGAAATTAAAAGCTAGAAATCTAGGAATCAAATGCAGTTTTCAAGAAGCTGCATTCAATTTGTCTTCATGGTAATGGAGAAGTTAGATTTTTCTAAGTATGGAGACTTTCATGCATTGTTGAAATAATTCAGGGGAAAATTATAAGACAAGGGGGTCATTTATCAGTTACATTTCATTGGACTGGATATTTTTTTATGGATTTCCACAGAAAACTCGCTGCAGTACTTTAAAGTCTTGGTTGGCAGCACAGCCAAGGTGGTGAGATACCATCTTTCATATAGTCAGTTGTTTGGATATAGATCAGAACACATCCGTGTTTGGGAAGAATCACTAGGTTACTAGTGCAGTTGTGTTCAGGCAATTAGCATGTTGTTGTTGTTGTTGTTGTGTTTGTCACTTAGTCAGCCAGATGTTTAGACTGGATTTGGCATTTTTGTCCACCTATCAAGTCCTATTTTTTAAAGGTATTGTCAGAGGATGTAAGCTTTTCTGAGTATTGCTACCTTTTGCAATTTACTTTTGGTGAATTTGTCAATCCTGGAGGTGTTCAAGTGGTGTTCCAGATGTTGTGGGATTGCACCCAAGGTGCCTATTACTATTGGTACTATTACTAATTACTATTACCTTTGCTTTCTTTTGCAGTTGTTCTGTTTTTATTTGCAGGTATTTGTATTTTGTGATTTTCCCCAGTTCTTTCTCTTCTGCTATCTCTAACTACTGCCATGTCCACTATCCAGACTTTTTTGTCTTTCTTACCGACAATTCTTAAGTCTGGAGTGTCATGTGGCAGGTGCCTATCTGTCTGAATTCTGAATCCCAGAGCAATTTAACTTCTTCATTTTTGATTACTTCCTTTATTTTTGCATCCCACCAGTTCTTGCTTGCAGGCAAATGCTATTTCTTGCAGATTTTCCAGTGTGCCATTGTTGCTACTTTATCATGCCACTGTTTGTAGTCAGTCTATTTAGACTGGATTTGGCATGCTTATCCACCTACCAAGTCCTTCTTGCAGCAGCTAACTAGGTGATCCACTGTTTCTTTAGCTTCTTTCCAGAGGCGGCATTTGCTGTCTGTTATTGTCTTTTCAGAACTTTTCAGTTCTAGCATTTGTTCTTAATGCTTGGCCTCGTGCAGCCAGAAGTAACCCTTCTGTCTGTTTCTTTAATTTTTCTGCTCTTAGCCATTGCCAAGTCTTGTCATTATCTGCTTTGCTTTCTATTTTTTTTAATGTACTGGCCATCTAATGCTTTGTCTTGCCGTGTCTCTTTTCTGTTCTTCATTTGGTCTTTCTTGAATGCCAGTAATCAGGCAGTCTTCCTGATATACTACCTTTGCTGCATCTTCTTCAGTGTGCTTCAGATATTCTTCCAATGCCCTTTTTTTTCCTCTTCAGCTATCTGTATTATTATTTCAACAGAAATAATAAGATATTTAACTTATGGCTCCTTCCATTTCCGGAATGGAAGTTCCATTTGAGCTTGGATCACAATTTTAGTGAAAAAGACTTTGATGATTTGGACTTGGAATGATGTGAACTAAACTCAGAATTATGGAAACTGCTGAATTCAGGTAGTAAGAACACTGTGTTCAAGCCTTCATAACTAGTCTTTATTACCCAAATAACAGAAAGTATCAGAATGCTCCTAAGATGGGGCACTGATGCTACTGCTTGTTGAGGTGCTGTAATGATGACCACTTACATGTTGCATATCAAGACATTTCCACCAACTAATGTCATAAGTAATTAGCTTGGAGTGATAATTTGAAAAAGAGAGACAGAGAGAAAGCGCAAAACAACTTTCAATCTTGTTATTGGTTCTCCTTGAGTGTATTCTTATTTTGAAAACTTTTTCTATAGGATACTGCTGTGTAGCAGATTATGTTAAACTTTGTAAATGTGTTAAAATGTTAATTCAAAATGCAAAATAATTAAACAAACCAAATATTGGGAGATAGATTTTGATTTGCTTCCAAACTCAATGCAGAGTTACGCACTTATTAAATTACTTACTTAAATTGATAAAATGTTAATTTGGATAGTTTCCAATTCATTCTTTTTACAGCCTGATTATTAACTTCTTTTCGGAAGCAATTTCATACGGTATTAGATATGTTCACTGTCTTGAGTTATTTATGAGGCTGATACAAGTGGGATAAAATAAATCTAAAAAAACCCTCCCTCCCGTGAATGTCTGCAAATGCTTAAGATATCTTGCTATTAATTGATATATATATATATATAGTAAAATAAATTTTATAGATTAATTTTTCAATGTCATGCTTAAAATAATACTAGAAATAAAAACTAGGTATAGTCTATTTATGCTTACTTGGAATTTAGTCTGTTTGAATATATTAGGATTTAGTTTAATTAAACAAGCATAGCACTGGGAAGTAAAGCTATTGTTTAATAAAATAAAATACAGACTAAAATTTTCCAGCAAGAAAATATTCCGTACTGCTTTTCCAAGAATCATTTAAACATAATTTTCTGAAGTATTTAAAGATAAAAGGCAGTGTATATACTAACATATGAATCAATATTTCATTAATGAACAGTACATTGAGGCAAGAACTCCAGCCTTGTATCATATGAGATATCAAGTAACATTTTCTACTTTTCCAAGTTCTCGAATGCAATCAATAATTTCAAAATTCGTAGTTCTACTTCAACTAGAAGTAGAAGACATTCCTTCTGAAGAATGAGTAGAAATGGAAAATATCTGGAAAATGGAAAATATTCAGAAAAAATATTTTCTGAAGACATACAAAGATTACAAAGCTGTAAAACCTGAGTATACTTTTATTAATATTTGAAAATTGTTCTAGAGGAAATTAAAGCATTGCTATTAGTATTTTAAAGTATTGATCAAGTTTTATTTGTTATCAATGCTTGTAAATTAGGTATGTAATGATAAAGGGTTAGCAATGAGAAAAATTAAAAAATGTTAAAAAAATCCTGTGACAGAAGAGAAAGAAATGAAAAGTAAAATTTTCATTGCATTGCAATTAGTGTTTAGCCTTTCATTAAAAAAATCAGTGTTTTTACAAGAACAGCAAGACAGTTTGCTTTCTATACCAATGAATTGATTATTACAATATTAATATCATGTTCTATATTTGTGAATTGAATAATTTTATCAATTTGAGAAAGAAGCATTATCAAAATAATATGCAAGTCTGAGGTCATTTCATATCCCTTGAAATAAACTAGTTTTGTATAATTAACATCAAAATAGATTACTTCAGGATTAGAGCACTGAAAATATCTACCAGTCATTTAAGCTATTACCTGTCATTCCATAAAATGTAAAGTTTCTATTTTTTCCATTCTGTGCCAGAAGTTTTTAGAAAGGAAATAAGGCAGAAAGTTTGTATTCTTTTCAATTACTTTTTTCAATTCAAATAATTAAATATTACATAGAATGATATTGATTTGAAAGTTGAATATTGATTACAAGATTAGCCTCAAAGTACAATGTTAAATCAATGTAATTATTAAAATATATCATAAATTAATTAAATATATTGGATGTTATATATAGATTTCACTTGAATAATTTCTTAAATTGTTTGTATAGGCTAGCAAGATACTAAGTTGAAGCCAGTAAAATGAAACATTGATAAAAGTAGCAATTTTATAATCACAGAAACGGTACCTGTAGATACCACATTAGTGGCAGGATTGGAGACGGGTAAGCACTCTGCAGCACTATGATGCATTATCAGAGGCAGAGTGGGAGACGAGTCAGAAGTCAAAGGGATGATGGTGTCAGCTGAAGAAAAGACTTGACAACTCATTCCCACCAAAAATAAACAAAAGACAAGAAGAGAGAGTGAGAGTGAAAGAGAGGAATGAAGATATGCTTTGTCTTGCTTTTCTCCCCACACTATCCTATACAGTTCACAGCAACTCAGTTGGCCAATTTCATTACTTGCATATATACATAATGTGGGCTATGGTGCACAGTGAGTTGTGTGCAGGCATTTATACCACCAGGAAATCCTTTTATCCATGTTAATGGGCTTTGCTAGGCTGTGTTGCTTGATCACTCTGGAAACTCCTTCTTTCCCACCCAAAGGTAACAGACACCCAATTAATGAGGGGAAACAAGAGAGCAGGTTTTGCAGATTCTTTCAAGCTGGCTTTTGTGAAGGAACAATATTGGATAAAGCCATAGGAGGGAGTCATTTTACCACAATTTGTGCTCATGACTGGGAGGAAAGCTCTTCAGTGTTATCCATTCTTATGAACACCTGTCTAGGATTCCCCTATTCTCAGAAAATACTGAGAAACTAAAATGTTATACAATATATTAAATCCTGGACTTCAGAGATCTGATTTATTCCTTTTGACAACTACAAATATGAGTAATTAATTGAAAGAAGCTTATAAATATTTTAGAGCCTGGGGAAAAACAGCTAGATATATTGTTTCATGTATCAGTTTTTATTATTTTAGGACACAAGAAAACATCAGGTTTTTTTTCATTCCTGCCAGTTTATACAGCTGACTTTTTAGAAGTCACAAAATCTCAATTTCAGAAAAATCTTAAAAGAAGCATGCTGAGAGCAGGCCAGGGCAAAGTGGCAGGAAAGGAGGGGAATTTAAATCTGAATTGACTCAGTCCTAAAATAACCATCTAATCCATGATCCAAGAATAGACTATCTAGTTCATTGGAGTACTTTTTTTTAAATTTCCCTTTCCCACGGGATATCCAGATGGACTGTTTAGACTACAACACTACAGCTGGAGCAATTTGGATCTGGATTTGTTTCAGCCCTGAAAACTCAATGAATGACTGGATCTGTTTCTGTTTCATCATAACTTCATGGTTGATGATGGGAGATTGGAATTATGTTTGTACATCTATCCAGTGTATGAGCTTTACTCTTTCTGCTGCCTTTACTCCTCCTTATTTCATAGTCTTATAAATCAAATTTTATCTTCATTATCAATGTCATCATTATACATTTCTTGCAGGAATAGAATAGAATTGGAGCAAAAAGTAAACAGCACGCAGAAATATGGGGACTGAACCTAACTACCTAGCAAGCAATCAGAGGGATTTTGTTTTTTTTTTAAATATCCCACCCAATAAACATTGCTCGTTGCTCTCTCCCTTTCTGGTGGCAAGAATTTGAAGTTTTTCAGCTCATTTTATTTCTAGAATGCTCCAACTGAAGAAGAAAACTGATACGTTAAGGTCTTACTGGAACAATATAAATTGTTCTCTTAATCTATTCTTTATGTGCATTTAATTTCACTTAAAAACATTAAGCTTTGTGCAATGCATAATCACAGACCAGAAGTTCTGCCAGTAAAAGAACTATGCATACAAACAAAGAGAAGAAATACATTTATGTAACCCAGATGAAGCAAGAAATATTGTTGATTTTGTAAGTTTTATCACCCATCATGGAGAAAGAGACATAAATAATCCTATGCCTCTAGGATACTGTTCCAGAGACTATAAGATTGCCCCTCCCCTTCTTTTTTTCCCAAGGAAAAAAGAACACAGATTTATGTCAAACAAACTTTGTGAAATGTTGCAAAGAAAACTCGTAATAAATATGTATTTTATGCTGGTTTCAAAGGGCTGGTAAAAAAAAGTTAGGATGTATGTATGTATGTACTGATTGATGCCTTTCATTAGGATCTTTGGGTGTCTATCTTTGAGTTCTTTTCCT
>JANHZU010005855.1:84013-95286 GCA_032468055.1 Acrochordus granulatus | reverse complement strand
TTTGCCTGCCTTCTTTCCTCAGCTATTTCTAAAGCCTCATCAGACAGCCACTTTGCTTTCTTGCATTTCTGTTTTTTGGGATGGTTTTAGTAGCTACCTGTTGTACAATGTTACGCACCTCTGTTCATAGTTATTCAGGTACTCTGTCTGCCAGATTTAATCCCTTAAATCTATTCCTCATCTCCACTGTATATCCATAAGGGATATCACTGAGGTCATACTTGAATTACATAGTGGTTTTCCTTCCTTTCTCTAATTTCAGCCTAAATTTTGCAATAATCTGTTTTGAACAGCATCCAAGTATATATGCTTCTGAGAAATTCAGAGGCATTATATGGACAAGTCCCCTTTTGGTTTGTGATAAATATTCAATATCATGTTATCTCTGAATATGGCTGTTTCACTGCCTGTTAGTTGAGATTAGATGACTCAATTAAATAGATCTGTTGGTTTAACATTTTTATTGTATTGCTTTTACATTCAAAAAGAAAACAAGCCCAAGTATCTAAAAATATACAACAAAGAACATCATATATTACATGAAGAAAACAACTCACGTCAATTTTAGATCCATCATTATGCCTTGACCACATGGTCTTCTTTCCCTTACATTAATAGCTCATTTATAAACAGAAAATGGACACATGTTAGCAATCCAAGAGTATAAATCTGTTCACATTGCCTTTCCAACTATGAAGAGCAGTCTTTTTTTTGCTACATTGTATTAGGTATATCAATAATCTTTAATGTAGTGATGTCACAAGTTTTTGGCATGTAAATCAAAAATCATAATAAATTGTTAACAAACAAATATCAAACCAAAACAGAGCAATAATTGAACAAGTGCCATTTGACCAAATGTTCTCTTATCCATTTTATATTTTCAAGACAATGAGATTGTCAGCAAATATTCCCTTGTGTCAGGGGCATCTTCAGTGGGATCAAAAAAGTCAACATGATAACCATGGAGCTCGGTTTCATATCATAGCTATAATTTCAACTTTTTGATCCCATTCACATACCCTGTCCAGGGAGTAACTTGGAGGGAGATTATTCAGTTAATCTCATTAATATTAGTAAAAATTCTTAGCAAGTTATTTGTAAATGTGAATAATCCCAAATTTTAATTCTAATGTTTTGGAATATAACTCATATCAACCTGAAATGGTATGTAGGAATGACCTTGGGAGACTGATCCAAGGACATGGCCTAAGGAATGGTCAGATAAGAGGCAGCACAGCCCACAGCTGGATAGTGGACAGGGCAAGAGACTCAAAAGAGACTCTCCCTAATTTCTTGGGACATAAAGGAGATGGAGAAAACTGTTCTTTCAGACATGTAAGATTCTGTTAATTTAGCTTTACAATAAAGTAGAATTGGCCTATCTAGTTTTCTTATGTCAAGTGCAAAAGACCAGGTCCAGTCCAAAAGGATCCAATTAACTGATTTGTTTCTAAAACCTATACACAAGAATCTTCTCAACTTACAGTCAGCACTTTATTGGCACTAATTAAGGTTCAACAACAATTGGGCGATTGGACATAGTGTGTTTGTGGCTACATAGTGACTCTATATTAATTCCTTCTTTCACCTCTTCCCCTGGCTCTGCCATCTCTTCTCCTATGCCTTAGCAATATTCCTAAACTGATTATAAAGGAAATATTGCTGATTTGAAATAATCCAAAACACATCCCCATGTTGTAATAATTAACAAGTGTTAGATATCCTTAGATAAGGAATTTTGTCCAAATTATGCAATGCAGAGATGTTTTAATTCAATATACTCCCATTTCACAATTATAGGCAATCCAAATACCTCTTGTAATAAATAATTTAACAATTTGATTGGCAAAAGCTGGTTGAGAGTATTAATATTCCATGCCTATGATGTCCAATAGATAAATGCATTCCTGTAATTTTCGAAGTAGAATTATTCTAGAGAATATGTTTTCCATCAACAGTGGGTTTTATTTTTTCAGGGTCATAGATTTCTGTAGAGAATTCAAAATATATACACACACCTATGATAAAGTTAAAAGTCAAATTAAAATCTCCAACATCATCTGCTAGCCATAGTTTAGATAAAATGCATGGAGCTGTCCTTCCATTAAAAAGTATGTTGATATCTTAAACTTTTTAAAATAACTTTAAGTACAATGTATCAGTCTTAAAGTAATATTCATTTTTAAATATAATTTTCCCCATAAACTTGAGATTTTTAAATATTGGTTTCAATTTTTACTTGAAATAAAAATATTTCAGAACTTTATTTGGAATATTTTTTCTTGATATGTAAAACACTGCAAGCAGCAACTAAAATTGCAACTTCCACAAATTTGTATAGAAATGTTGGAGCCCATATGAGACTTACTCCAGTTAACTGAAGAACTGATAGATTATTGAGTTGTTACAAAATATCAATATTTTGGAATAGAACAAACTGTAAGTAAAATACCATATATCATTCTTATTTAATATAATCACAGCTTCTGTTCAGTCACAGTTACAACCAAACTGTCAATGATTCCATTATTATTCCAATAATAAATGAAAAATGAGAAGAGCTAAGACATTTTTGACATGTTTTATGAGAGATTTGAATAGATGAAGAGATAATTCCATTTGTAAAAAAGTCTAAGAAAGTGAATAGGCTATCACATATGAGCCAACTAATTAATATAACGAAGAGTAATGTACAGATTGATTGAACTTACTTCAAAATGTCCATTGCATTATGTCAAAGGCCTTTTCCAGCACTCATTTCAGTTTTTCTGAATGACTATCTAGAATGTCAGTTATAAATCTAATTATCTGATGCTTAGAAACCTTTTCTAAAACAAAGTTGTACTGAATAGATAATTGGAAATATTTTTTGTGTGTAATCTACTTGCCAGAATCAGTCTCAATATTTTTGCATCAGTGCTGCAAAGGAAATCAAATGTGGTGTCAGCAAAATATTTTCCAGCCTTTGACACCATTGTTATATAAGCTTCACTAAAAAGGTTGGAAATATTTTATTTAAAAAGACACACTATAAGCCTACTGAGCAAAGAACTCAGAATAACGTATGTCTAATACCAATCAACAGGATAACCATCTAAACTTGGTTGTTTTCCAGCTTTCATAGTTTAAATAGAAAAAGATTCATTTAATAAACAATCTTAGGAAGTATATAAAATTGATTAATTTCTTCCTCAGTTACATATGACTCAGTATAATGCAATCTTTTTTTTTAAAGTAGATTTAACAAGGATAAGTGATTTGTTCAGGACAGTGGCTTTGATACTCACTAGACCTTGCCTGCCCTCTTTCTGGCTAGTGTACAGTCTCTGGGTGTTGAATGTAGAATAAAAAAACCCATACATTGTAGGCAATTTCTGGTTCTTCACATCAGTACCTTCCATGTCCTTCTTTGGACAGCTCACTATGCCATTGGTATTTGATAACTGGTGGAGCTTACATGTTGATGGCTAGATCTTGTTCTGTCCACTGAGCTGGCTTTTCGGGACCTATCTTATTATTTGGTGGTACTTGGATGTTGCTGTCTTCCTTGCCTATTCAATGTGGTAAATATATATAATTTAATTTAACATATTCTAAGATTGTTTCATTAATTCTGTCCAGAAAATCCTGGGAAATGATTTACATGCATATATGAAAAATGACCATGATTTTGTTAGGTTCACTCACCTATTGTATAGACAGATTGCATTTGTTTGAAAACCGTTTTCTTTAATGGTTTGTTTGATGCTTTGGCAAATGGCCAGCTGGCCAGAGTAACTCTGTCAAGCAAGTTGGAATACAACTGTAATCATTTTTCTGTTCTTACTTAGTTCATTGAGACTGTGTAAGTGTCACCAATCAATCAGGAAAACCAAAAGATATGTAAGCTCATTTTTTTTCTTAAATCAGTATTTTCAATATTTACACCTAAGTAAAATAAAACAGATTTAATAACTTTTTCTTTCTTTGAGATTTTATGTGTTATTTTATATAACTAAAGTAGACTTGGAAGATTATTAATTACTCTTGATAACAAAAAAGGGGGGAATAAAGCATGAAATTTCTATTTTCGCTGACTCAAATCATTAAAGATATGTTCAAAATTTAAAGGTCAGCACAGAATTAGAAATATGGGAGGCAAATAGTGCTATTATATTTTATTGTAGGACATGTGGTTGGGACAAGAAAAATAAAATATATTGCAATACCTGAAAATAAAGTTAAATGTAAAGATGGAAATTGTTTATGAGACATATTCAGTGATGAAGAAGCTAAGGAAGACTAGAATAAGCAAAAGTGAATTAGCTTCAAGAATTTACTTAAAATTGAAAACAGGGTTCCAGTGATTCTTGGTCTAAAATGACTATTGAAATCACAGAGTTGAATGTCTGTACGGAATTGCTGATAGTATTCCTGTTCTGTAGGAAATGCAAGATCATTTAGTGAAGGATAATAATATTTTATAGGATCTTCGGTCATTAAGAGAGTATTTCTACTTGTCATGGATGAAGATTATAGTGTCCCTTTTCAGAACATGTAGCTGATTGACATGTCGCAGATATGATATGGGATGATGAGAACAGACACTACTAATGCTACACTCTTCAATTACTAATATACTTCTGATTGAATTCTAAGGAATCTCAAGAACAAATAATCCTAATGTTTGTTCCCCAAAGTTCTAAGGAGGTTCTTTAAGTGAGAAGTGTAGCAATATATCTCTTCAAACTTCACACCCAGTAAGCCCAAAATTTATGAATAGCCCTGGGCATATTGATTCAGGCACTGTCAGAGGTACAGTCAAGGATTGAATCACAATTTTCCCTGTAGCAACTTTCTCCCACATACTATCCTGCAGTTGGGATGAGATTACAGTTCCAGAATTTTGCTAGCATGGCTGCTATGTTAGGAATTCTGGGAGTTACAGACCTTTCATATCTGGAGAATATTAGGATAGGGAAGATTGCCCTAGAGTACAGTTAACAACCATTCTATAACTTGGCATAGTCATGGAAGATCATTATATAAGATGATTTAATTGCTCATACAATATACACCACAAATTAACTTTCATACTTCCCAATTATGTTGTATATTAATAATGAAAGCATACAGTATCTGCTCTTTTACAAAAATAATTACTAATGTTGTTTTTGGATTATATGTGATGTCAGCTAGTTACAAGAGAAAAGACACAAAAGTAATTAGTAGTTCATAGTTAGAATATATTAATATATTTTAATGTAGACTGCATGAGTTAAGTTTCAGATCCAAATTTGCATTGACTGAACTGACAATGATGCAGTACTGAAAAGTTAATGCCTTAATAATAAGTGAAAATTTGAAGCTGGCAGATTTATGGATTGCCTCAGAAAGCTTTTAGAAGTTCTAGATAAAGGCTGCTTACTTGAAATGCCTAGGGAGTACTATCTTTGTGAAGGTACACATCATGACCCTCTCACTAAAAGTGCTATTGGAAGACTACGCGTGGTATTTAATCTATAACCGTCTGTGTTCAGCACCCTACAGTGACATGCAACACAAAGAATCAGGAGATAGAGTGATCAAAATATCTGCTAAATGTCAAGCAACAGGACTCTGGTTTAGCCTATTACCCCTGATGCTCTCTTGCTTTCAATAATAGCAAGGCACACTCTTCATAAGCAGCCTTCCTCTTGACTTATGTACTTTTTCTATTTTTCAATTTGTTTGGAAAATCTATTTCTGCTGTTCTTTCTTGGAACTTGACAATTCATGTACACAATTATTGGAAAATGCGAGCATACATTTGTAAATATTAATAAAATATTAAAAAGTACAAATATATTTCCTGATTAGCATTGATGAAAGATTACAAAACTTATGTTTAATTCTTCTGAACAGCTCCCGTTTTCTGAAGCCTGCTTTTAAATTTTACATGCATATGCTAAAGTATTATACAGAGATGCCATAGCAAATGTGTTATATTCCTAATGTGTTCAAATATACATTTTGCTAATAATTATTGCCTTGTTTCTCAGTACTAGAAATCAGTAAAATTCTCTCTACAAGTATCTCCTGGAGATTAATATAACCAATTGCTTCATCTCGGTCTTTATGTATCTGTTACTTCCATATTTCTTTGTGGGACTCACCAAACTGAGGACAGCTGATCATTCAGGCACAAAAATATTCATACTGAGGATCTAAAACATGGATCTTTATAGATTTACAGTAATTGAATCCTATTGTATTGATATTCCTTTGTATTACTTAATATTTTGACCTGGAAATTGCAGAGATTATCTTCAGCAGTATGGAAGTACTACAAACACATCAATAAACTGTTATCACAGCATAAAAAATAAGAATGTGACTCTGGCTATGTGAGATCTGAAGCATTTTACTCAAATAAATATTAATCTGTAGGAATATATCTGTGCTTGTTTTAATGAATTTTACAAGGGACTGATTGGTACAACTTTCAAGATCAACAGATATCATACTATAACTTGCAAAAGATTTGAGTAAGGCCTGCCATACAGTTTTGATTCTAAGGAATCACTTTTCTTGTTTTGGACTTATCCAATAATTAAGATTTTCAGGAGAGATCCTTTTCAAGATGTTTTTATTCTCATTTTTTTGGGGTACACATAACCAAATTATGGAGCACATTCTCCCTGGAGTGCTATTTGATTCACTCTCTCCATCTTTTGAAAAAAAAATTAAGATGCATCATTTTAACTAGGATTTTAAAAATTATTTTAAGGAACAATATACATATTGTTGCTATTAACCTTCTTATATTTTAACTGTGTTGTCTCGTATTTTTTATTTTGGTGAATGTATATTGTAAACTTGTCTACATGGAAAGCAAAATATAAATGAGGTAGGCACACAAATAATAATAGGAATGACCTTGTGCAGACCTTGGTGCTCTCTGAGCTTAATTATTTGCTTGGCAATGTTTCATTACCCAACTAGATAACATTTCCAGTGAAATAACCTTGCCTTCTAAGTATGGGAAAGGACTAGTTAACAATATTCTGTTGTACCAATTTTTCCCATAGTGTTTTAGTTTAATAGACTAGCATTCAGTTGCTAACAGATATTTTCTAATTCATATATGGTATCTAGAAATGTTTTTAACTGTGAGAGCATTAATAGATGTATGTCAACAGCACTGTTACACTGATCTAACATTTTGAAAGTTCTTGGAAATATGTAGTCTGTACAATATAGAAACTGTAGCCAGTGCCAGAAAGTTTTTTTTTCAAGTACTACAGATCAAACTCATTGCAGAGAGACTATTATATACAGTATTTGTCCCTTTTTTATTTAAAATAAATTCCTATTTTCAGAGAAAGGCCTTTTTAAAATATTATTTAGCAATACCAAGACAAAATAAATATTGTATGTGTCTATTCCTTATGTGCATTAAATTTATTACTTTAAGACATTAACTGAACTATAAGAAATATCAGGGCAGTTTTTAATTAACGCTGAGGTCATCAGCACAGTGGCCATTAAACATGTTACAAGATGGCAACTAAAAATCTTTCCCTTTTCAAAAGTAAGTGAAAAGACCCTGAATCACTCATCTCATACAAAAAATTAAGGAATATGCCTCATTGAAGAGACATTATGTAAAAGTCAACTAGATTTAAGGATTTCCAGTATTACAGCCTATATTCTCCATCCTCATAATTAAAACTCCTGTCTGAGACTAGGATGCACAATAGACATTTTCCAGTATCTTGGGAATTACAGAGCCAACTCTTATTAACACTAATGGGAGCTGTGTGCGTAAGTCTCTGTTCATTTAGACAAGTCTATGCCCCCAAGCATTTATGTGTTATGAAGAGATGTTATTGTAATGATACTTATTATGGGAAGGTTTGATGTAATTGGAAGGGTAGCACTATAGTTAATGTCACAGGCCCTATTAACAGACAGAATGGCTGCGCTGCTGAACATCTCTTTGTTCTTTTTATGAAGTCTGAGTGTAAACAGAAAAGTTAAGGCTGTAACCACTGAAATTTCTCAGAATGTGGGTTTGTTAGTATGACAGGCACATTATAATCAAGTATTTGGTACAGTCACATTTTATATAAGATACCTTATGTACAGACATGCCATACTATTCTTAAATATGCATTTATAATCAGTTTATTCAAGGACAAAATGTCTCTGCTTTACACTTTGGCACTGAGCTAAAGTGACCTATTTCACAGAGTATTTATGAATTGCCAGGGTCCCATAAGGAATATTTGGCATTGTTTATTACTTTGTTTTGTTACCTTTATTTCTGTCTTGGTTTTACTGGTTTTTAAGCATATTTCATTAATTCTATATTGTTTGAACATTTTGTTTAACAGATTTATATAGTTGCCCAACTCACACATAGATACACACATGCATACATACTTATGTATACACACACCAGTTGTATTTTATTTGTCAGAGTCACATTCTAATGGCATATACCATTGCCATATTTTCGATAAAATTTGACCTAGAACAAAATAATTTGCTGGGCTGATCTGCTTATTATTTAAACTTCCTGGACAAAAGGGCCATCATGCAATATGGTGTGATCAGAATCAAGATGGGCTGCCACATGGCTTCAGTAATGGCAAGTGTGGTTTTGCTAGATTTTTCAGAATTTCAACAAGCATGATATGAGTTTGTACAGCTTTTAAAAAAAGTTATTTAAAACAATACGTTGTTGAAATGGTTTTCAGATAGGACTATGAATTTTCTTATAGATTAGTAATTCTTTAAAACACAAAACAAACAGGAAAAACAGGAATAGTCCCAAATCTCTCCTTATGTATTTGTCTACAATTCACAGACCATGCAAACATCTTCAGAATATCTGGAAAGGCCCAGATATATGAAGAACAGCAGTACATGAGCAATTTGTGTAACAGAGTTTTAAACATGAGATCATTTCAAGAATCAGGGATGAATTTGGAACTAATCAGTGGTATGTGGGAGGAGGATGGGAGCAAATTTAATCTCATGATCTGCATCCTGCTATGTATGCAAATGCCTCTGAAACTAAATGTTTCTTCTCACAATGTTTTCTTCTTCCATTCAATCATGTTCAGTTCTCAGGGACTATGTGGACAAGCTCTGCAATTTTCATGGCCAAGATTTTCAGAAGTTGTTTGCCATGGCTTTCTTCCTAGGGTTGAAAGAAAGTGACTGGCCCAAGATCACCTAACTGGTTTGGTGCCAAAGGCCTAACTAGAACTCAGTCTCCTGGTTTTTAGCCAAATGTTTTAAACACTACACCAAAATGGCTCTTGTCAATAATATGAAGTTAGATATGAACAATAACATGTGGACATATGATGGATGGACTACAAATAGTTGGCAATACGGGTATGCACTGGATTCAGTAAATTAATTCTTTTTAATTTCTAATTGTTTTTAAAAGTTTCAGAAAAAGTAGAAATTGAAACAGATTTCTTCCAAAACTGCCTGGATCTGAACTCTTCTGAAGCTTTATCGGAAAAGAAGGGCAGAGATGCTATGTTTGTAAAACAGATAAATTTATTCCAAAACTTCCCATTAAAAAGAAAATAAGTAGTGATGTACAATAGTAGGGGTCAGAATGTGAAAGCAGCATCATAATGCATGTCTCATTACTTTTGTATGTGCATTATGATATTGTGTGTATATGTGTGTGTGTGTGTGTATTAATAGGGATGGAGCTTATTCTAATAAAAGCATCAATCTCCCATGAATGCCCATGAAGACTTGAATGGATAGAGGAGATAATTTTGTAAAGGATAGCTCTCACTTCTAGTAACAAATAATTACATCGTTGGGACTTGAGGAAACAGATTTTCAAATAATATATCCCAAGATTGTTCAGTGTTCTTTACTAGTTTCCTCAAAAAGATCAAACCTTGCCTTTCTATTATCAAAGCTGAGGAGAAATGTCTCATTTTTCTCTGAAGAATGTTCATGGGTTATATCCTTCAAATTCCCAATCATTAACAAAGCTTAAGTATATTGTAGAGCAGATCCATTTCTGATCAATCTTTTTCCAGATTTAGTCTGAATCTTAACATTAGATGTAAGTGGGAAGTCATTCTAAATTCACTCTTCAGATCAATTCCCATTTTATACAATTGACAGTGGATTTAAATTGGTTTTTCACTTTGTAAAACAATTATTAGATCATTGTGGAAATCTCACTGAAGACATCAGCTTTGTGTGAAAGTAAAAAAAAAATCATGATATCTGATTGCACACTGTTAGCCAAAGAATGCTCGTATAGATATATGTGGATCTGCTTAGAGCAATTATTGTGATCACAAGATCATCAGAACTTTTAAAATGTAAACATGTATTGAATTATGCAAATCTATAATTTGTACTAATAGCTTTAAAGTTTGTTGGGAGAGAAGAAAGCACAAGCTTGTACAAGTTATTTTTATGCTGTCTTCAAACTTCAAAGTAATCCTATAGGAGTTTATTGAAAATCAGACTAGGTTTTGAAATGGCAATTCCTGCATTGTGATTTGCACCATATAGCTTGAAAATAGGCTCATGCAAGTTCCTTAAGTTTTAATTGCTGAGAGAAGAAAAGAAGAAGAAAGAAAAAAGGATCTCCTTTGTTTTCTATTACCCAAGAAACTAAATTAAGTTTATAATTAATGACGACTATGTATGCTTTATGTGGTAAATGGAGATTTCTAAATGTGCCTAGAGAGGATGTTAACCATTTCAGACATGCAATCAAGAACAGGATACTGTCTCATAGATATTTTTTATGGAGGAATAAGTGGATTTTTCTCACATTGTAAAATTTCAAGAGGAAATACTTAATCACATCAACCTTCCATAGAACAAGAAAAGCTTTTTGGATGACATGGCAACTCCTAAAACTTTAGTCTATACTAAAAAACAAAGCCATCATGAATGCCTGCTGTTTCTGAAGCTTACAGGCAACACAGACTTGATTTCCTAGGTGTGCTTAATTTTTTTAATTATTTCAACTGTATTCTTTAAAAGATTCTGTCATAATAATAACAGAAGAAGAGCTGATTGATTCTTAGAAAGCATGTTAGAGTTGTCCAGCAAATGTGTTATATCTAATTTTAACCTTGTAAATTATTCCATTTCGATTTTAACAAATTATTTATATTGAGATTCCATAGCATTGATTGATTAAAAATTCAGTGTCATAGTGGTGAATTGGAATAATAACAAGAGGCAGAAATATGCCAGTAATACCTTGAATGGTCCTATAGACTCAATTTATTTGATTAATC
>JANHZU010005855.1:39994-50150 GCA_032468055.1 Acrochordus granulatus | reverse complement strand
ATCCAGTCCAGATGCCTGTTTTTTAAACTTTGTTGCGATGCAATTACCCTGGACGAGTGAGAGTCTTCACAAATAGCTGTTAAACGAATGCTGTAGTCATTGAGCAAACACAATCATTAAGTGAACACAGTCATTAAATAAACACGGCAGTCATTAAATGAACCTGTTTTCCTCATTGAGCATTTTTTGCCAGAAACTGGAAGTAAATTATGGAAACCAGCAAACATTGTCAAAAATTGCAATCATATAGCTGTGGAACACTGCAAACAGCCATAAATACAAGTTGGTTTGCAAGCACCCAATATGCAATCATATGACTGTGGGTAGAGCAGTGCACTTATCAGAACTCCAGAACTGGGTCATAAGTAGTTCTGGGGAAGTCCGTTATAACTTCAAATGCAAAACAACTAGTCATGAAGTTAAGCAAGACTACCTGTATGATCAAATGCTCCATATGTGTAGGTTAGCTTTCTACTTATTCCATTTTAGGTCCAGGTAAAGTCATTGTGAAAAGGAAATAATGAATACTCTAACCCCCTTGATTCCAAAACAAACAAAGTCAACTAAAACTCGATGTAACTATGTATATTTAATATCATCTGAATACAAAAATTTTAATATATACATTGTGGAAATTCTTTTTAAGAAATTGTCTTGTTCTGCGTGTTTCTATTTTTTCTGAATTCCTGAATTTAATTCTAATAAATAACATACTTTTTGCTTTATCACAGATTAACTTTCCTACTTGTTAGCTTTTCATTTAGAGTTTTATCTCCTCGAATTCCTTGTGAAAGCCAAATTATTCAAATCTATTTGTTACCAATTTGTTCTCATGTTCTTACTGAAAAATATTTCTTCATGTTTATAATCAATTATATCACAACTTATGATCATCATACAATCATACATTATCTGGAAATTGATGTTGTTTTCTTCTTAATTTTGCATTACTAATTGAATTAGGATTAGATGGATTACTCTGATTTCTTTGTAGTGTTTTATCCCTGGATGTATTCATAACTCCATCTTGTCATATTTGGCATAAATCTATAATTTTTAATTTAAAACTTAAAAAGTAATATTTATATACTTCAGTAAATTTATTTCAAAATATCATTTTAATATATTGCTTCTTACTTCTCTAAGAATATGTCACAAAACTCAGAAAATTATGTAATCCAGGATGTAAAAATCAAATTGATTCTGTTAAAGATATCTGAACAATATTTTTCAATAATTGGAATACTGTAAGAGCAATGGTTTGGTTACAGAACAGAACAATAGATTGTTTCCTGATTAATAAGGCTTTACCACTAGAGGATACTTTCTACTTCCTGTCTCATACAGCTCTCTTCTTAATCTCTTGAGGGATCTCTACTATGCACATTTGTGTTGTTGGAAAATTTAAGTATTTGTAGTTGGAAGGATTCAACCCTTTGCTTCTTTTTATATATGTATTATTATCTTCCTTTCAGTTGGTCCTCACATTGGGCGATATTGTGGACAAAACACACCTGGACGTGTTCTTTCATCAACTGGCATTCTCTCCATAGTTTTCTATACTGACAATGCAATAGCAAAAGAAGGCTTTTCTGCAAATTACACTGTTGTTCAGAACAGTGTTTCAGAAGGTCAGTATTTATTCATCTTACATAGTGATGCATAAAATATTCTTTGTTATGTTTTCTCTTCTGAGTGCTGTGTGAAATACATGGAAAGCATCGATAAATAAGGACTCTGTCTTTTGTAAGTGCATGTTTTTAAACAAATCCTCTCATTTTCAGTGTCAAGAGACATATCCTCTATTAGTTCCTCTAAAAAGTCATTAAGTTATAGAATTCCTCCATCTTTGTTGAAACTGAGAACATTAAATCTAAACAATGAAATCCAAACCTACATATAAGTTGTCCAAGACTTCATAAATTATGACAATTTATGTATATGGCCTATCCTTCAAGCACATTGTAACCTGTTTTTGGCATTTCACAAAACATTGAGGAGGAAAATCCATTGATATTGGTTTGCAAGATTAACTCACTCAACTTTTTTTTCAGTTATAAGGATATGGATTAGATGCTATGAGACTATATTAGGCATTAGGTTGAAGACCTGAGTATTTTGATGCAAGTAACCCACTCCAACATTTAACTAATTTTTAACCATTAAATAAAACTAGGAAATTCATGACCCATCATTTACCTAAATAGAAAACAGAATGATCACTAATAGACAAAAAAGCAGTGGGAACAGGATCAACTTCCGACTTTCTACTGATTTCCCCATTCACTTTCTTGTAAAAAGCTGGCAAGGAATGTTAGAAATCAGTTATGTGACTGCAGCCATGGTGGCAGTTTAGTGGTGCAGCAGCACCAAAATGGCTGTAATTTTGCCAAATGTTAATCCCATGGGAGTCATGGTTCCCAGATTTTGGATGCAGACTTTAAGTTTGTCCATTTGAGGTATAATTGATTTAAAAATTGTGACCTTAGGATGTGACCTTTACCTAGTTAAAGGTCATAAACAATCAAACAGATGCAAGAGTATTAGCAGTATATAGATTGCTCACAAATTTACTTTTTAATTTGTATGAATAAAATATATCATATATGTAGACATAGAATACTTTTCATCTTAAATCTGATTTACTGAAACAGATATGAACAATCAAAAACCTGATTAAATGTGATTATGGAAGATAGGTAGGTAGGTAGTCTGTTTGTAAGTGGACATTGAGATAAGTATAGGGGTGCTGCTCTCTAGAAAATAGAGGCTGAAAATCATGCAAGATAAAAAAACAATCCTCAGAAATCCTGCCCAGTTTTGTTTTCCTTTGTGTTTTTAGGGGATAATAAAGTTATCCCCTAAAAAAATTTAATACAATAAAGTTATTGTAACAATTAAAATTAAATATCTTAAGAACATATGAACTATTACAAATATTCTATTCATAGCTCAGCTCCTTAGGGATTGCAATTCCCTAGGGAGATCAACCTGTCCTACCAGGTCATATAGGATGGGCACATTCCTAGTTCCCTTCCCCAAATAATGGGCTCTAGGAAGTATGCCTTTTCCATGGCAGCCCCTAACCTATGGAACAGTCCTGGCTTTTCCCCCAGGCATTGGGAGATAAGAGGCTGGTATATTTGCATGGATTAGTGCCATTGTGTTTTATAGTTTTTTAAAATGATTGTATATGTATTTTTAAATATTTGCTTGGGAGTGGCCCAACACTGGTTGAAAGATGGGTGGCAATATAAATATTTTAAATAAAACAAATCAATAAAAAAACTCAAGACATTGCAACTAAAAATATTAGGCCAAGAAATATACTAAAATAACAACAAAAAGCTGAGAATCACAGAGAACCAACATGTCTGAAAATTTTTGTACTGAATATAGGAAGATATAGCTATAAGTAAGTTCGATTTAGAGTTAAAGGTCAGAGTCAAAGAACAGGAAGAATCAGGAAAGGAAGAATCAGGTAAAAGGAGGGGCAAGAACTAACTCTAGAAAGTCAGAGTTTCTAAACAATGTTCAGAAAGCATGACCAGGCACCCCTCTTTAGTGAGGTATGAAAATTACCACTCTGAACAAAAAGTTATTCAATTTTAGTATCTGGGAATCTCTTAACAGGGACAGGCAAGAATTCCATTTATTGCCCGGTCATATATTACTCACCCTATATCTGTAGTTTAATTTGATTTCTAAGCAAAATAAAAACATTCAAAATCCCTGTTTTATGAAGATAATTCTTCAGTTAATAAACATGAAGTTTCTTGAAATGAAACAGCCTCATTGAAGATCCCATTTTAAGTTCCAGGACTCTTAATTGCACAGTAGAATTGCAGCAGGTAATGTGTAGAAAGCATTTTCTATTTTCAAAATAATCTTTATCTATATAAAATTCTGGTGCAATCAGGTGAAATTCTTCTCACTGATTTTATTAAAATGTTAGAATGTTTCTTTCAAGGGGAAACATGCTGACCAACCAGATCCCATTGGATTATTTCTAATAAAATTGCATACTCCATTTAAATTGCAGACAAGATTAGTTTAATCATCACATCATTTGTCCTTTCTGATGTTATAATACCTTTCTTGCTCCACTTAAATTAAATGTTTTCTTTTTATGAATGTAATGCTTATTATAAAGATTAAGTGTAATATCTCAGGATAAATGAAGAAATATGTGACAATCAAATAGACTGTAGAGCAAAAGATTCTAATTAAAACAAACCAAATACAGAAACTTATGCAATACCAAGTGAATCAACACACTTCAAATGGGTTAACTTAAAGAATGCATCCAAAATCTGGAACCATTACTTCAGTGGAATTGAAATTTGGCAAAGTTAGGTTCATTTCATCACTGCCATACTGTTGCCACAGTCAGGCATGGTCACATGATTATCATTTCCAACACTCCCTGCCAGTTCCCACAAGGAAATTCAATAGGAAAGTTGGCAGGAAATCGAAAATCACTCCTGTTCCCACTGCTTTATTGCCCAGCTGTGGTGATTGTGGTTCTCTGTTTAGGTAAGGAAATATCTCTAAAAAGATGACCCAGCAGATCATCTTGTTTAGTATAACTCTAAAAGTTGAAGTCTTGAATTAATGTCAGGCACAAAGGATCAGGTCCAGATGCTGAGATTCCAAGCTAAGAGATTTATTGGTCTTGAATAATTACAAGAATTTGCCCAACTGATTGTTGAATACCTGCAACTCTTAGATAAGGTTCAATGGCTCTCAAGAGGGGTTGGGTCTACCATATTTAAGCTTATGTAGTGATTCAAGGCTGATCCCTTGCCTCACACCTCCCCTTGGCTCAGCACTTCCTTCTCTCACAACTATCTTTAAACTGCCAGCAGTTTCTTACTTGTAAAGTAACCAGTATTCCTGTCAGAAAAGGATGCAATAAGAATATCAATGCTTGTTTTTTTGTTCAGATTTCCAGTGCATGGAACCACTTGGCATGGAATCTGGTGAAATTCATTCTGATCAGATTATGGCTTCTTCCCAATATAACCCCCAGTGGTCATCTGAAAGGTCCCGCTTAAATTATCCTGAAAATGGGTGGACACCTGAAATTGATTCTACGAGAGAATGGATACAGGTAGGATACAAGATCAAACCATCTTTATTAAAAGTGTATAAATTTATTGGTGGGTTTTCAAGACTAATTAAAATGGTAAAGAAATGCCGTAGAATATTATTTTCTTTTTTTTTAAATGGTTAATATAGAAAGTTCTGTGCCTGAATATCTATATTCTCTGCGTCCCCTATTAGACCTATATCACCAATAGATTGACTTTCAAAAGTATAGGGGGAAAAGAAAGAAAAGGTCAAGGAGATTCATTCTTTTCCTTCCTGCAATTTTTTCAGTCTTCTGGGCACAAATATCAGATTTTGCTTTAGTGGGAAAAAGTCAATATTAGCTTAACAGGTACTTAAAGTGAAATGGTCTAATGAACAGCCTGTGCTGGCTTTCTAATGAATGGTATTCAAGAGTTGCTTAGTGCCATAGGTCCACAAGTGAATATTTTATTCCCAGTGACCTATGCTTTTCATAAAATTAAATCAAAAATGAAATTGTATGGTTTTTTGTATATTGGAATATTAGATTTGCAGGTTGAATAATGTCAATGACACAAAAGTGCAGTTGCTTTTGTACATTTAGAGATGAAGTATGAAATGGAAGACTATGAACCTTTGTGAGGTGAAATATAAAGCCAAGAAATAGTTAATAAGCTGGTTCAAAGTAACTTACCTTCGCTTTGACAAAAACCTTTGCACTATGTTAGAGATGTCAAGGCAAAGAGACGATGCACTTTGTCTTAGTGAAACCGTTTACTTTGTCTTAAGTTATTGTGTGTCATTGCTGTGAGAGAAAGCTTCTCTCTGTCTTTTCCCCTAGGCCTGACAAAGGTATTTCCAAGCTGAGCAGTTTCAGTGCTATTACAAGATTCATTGTGCATCTTTGAAAAATAAAGCATGTACCAGAAAACTCTAGGCTAAAAAGCTTCAGCCTATAGTGTAGAATTGCCCCAGAATTCACAAACTATCCAGTAAGAAGACCTTTGATAGTTTGGCAAAATACCAAACAGTGCAGACTGTGAATAGCGCTTACTAAAGCCATCTAAAAACATTTTAGCTGGAACTATGGAAGTTACTCTCAGCTTTCTCCTTCAGTGTCTACCGTAAAGATTCTCTCAGCCTCTTGGAATGCAGGTTTTGTAGGAGAAGGCTGAAAGGGTTCTGAAGCAAAGCAGCACAAAGCAACATGGTTGGTTTGCTTTCAATGGGGGCCACATTGCATCATGCAATAACTTCTGAGGAGATGCTTTATGTGAAGTTTATAAAAATATAAAGTTTAAAAAACTTTATATTTTTATAACTCTAGACGCATGGGTCATTAAGTGGGAAGTGGAAGGAGTCCTAGATAAAAGAGTGTGGAGATGCCACAGGGAGGTTAGGGGAGACCCTGGAAGGCTCAGTGCAGGCAATACATGAGTTGAGGAGAATGATGCAGGTCAAGCTCAGCAAGGCCATGGAAAGAGGCACAGGGTGTGTACAAGCTCAGGTAAGCCAGGTAATGAGGACATAAAGCACATTGTGACATCAGGGGAAGAGGACATGGGGTCATGTGTGCAAACACAGGATTGGGAAAGAGAACATGGAATGTGTGAGAGTAAGGAATGTGAAAGGTAGAGGAAACTTCAAAACTTATTTTTAATCATTTATGGCAATAAAAACTATTTGTGTAGATCTCTGTTGAGCTGAATCAGAATAATGCTATTGGATCACTTTGTTTTTAAGAGTCAGATTAGAATTCAGAGGCTTAATTACAGAACATATTTCTCTTGCACTGTTTAATTAGAACTTTCATTTTCCTTTTTAACTGTGATCCAAATTCACAGTTAATTGTGTTTCCAAATACCTATTGTTTTAATTGAAGACAATAGGAGCCAAAACAGATTTCACATTTGTTAGATTACTAATGTAGTGTTGAAATCTTCCAGTAGTTAAATAAATGGAGCAATATTTGTGTTTTTATTGTTTTCAATAGGAAATAGCTAACTGACATATAGGAATCATTATTATCATCATTAGTCATTAATAAGAGTGTTCATATCCAATGTTTCCTCTGAGATTAGCTGTCTGCAAGAAAGCTTACAAACTTTTTGAGTGGTTATCAGCATGTGGAAGAAAGAAAGAGGAAATCTTTCATTCTTGAACTTTTAGTACACAGTGGGACTCTCAGGTGTCCAGCTTTTGAGCTCTCAGTACAGCTTGAGCAGTTGAAAAACTGTTAATGGTAAGAGGTAAACATAATTCCACTTCAGTGTGGCAAACCAAAATCAGTTAATTCTGATTCCTAACAATAAAAAGAAAAAATTCAACAAGTCTTGCCTGTAAAGAAATGTATTACTTACTGCCATTTATCTCCATAGATCTGCCTTTTTCATTTATATTCCTCTCATCCAACTTTGTCAAAAGAAAAAAAATCATTCATACTGACTACTAACCTTTCTAATGTTTAAAAAAATCAGAATGGGTTTTCAATTTTCCCTCATGGGTTTATGAAATGGCTTCAGATGGGACAATGGTAGAAGATTTCGTTGGGTTGGGGATGCTGGGTTTACTGGTATTTGCTCTTCCCGTAGGTGGGAGATGGAAGGAGGAATAGATATTTCATAGCTTATTGTTACTGTTTATGATTACTCAGAGGTAATCAGGAGATGGTGTTTAATTATGGATGGAGGGTGGCCATTAGCCTGGGACTGGAATATAGAATACAAAACAGAAGCATCCTTGTTTCCTGAACCCCATCTTTCTAGGGGAAGGTTTCTCTTGGTGATGACTGGGAGGGAATGTGTGTTGGGGAGGTTAAAGGCAAGCAATAACAGATGCTGCTGCTAAGTCTCAGGTCAGTTATTCATGATTTATGGGGGAGAGAGATATGAGAGAGCCATCTCTGATATCTGGCTGAACCCTGAGAAAGAGATGCCCTTCTCAAAAAAGTGCCTAAATGGATTTCAAGTGTGGCATAAACAGGATACTTTTATAGCTTTCAAGTGCACTATTCCATAAATAAACAGATGTAAGGATCTGTTGTGAAGCTGGATTGCTGCAACTATATCAACTTCTTTGTCACATAGTTGCCCCCCTATTTGAGCTGCTGACTTCCATGAACAGGTGGGAAATGGATTTCCTAGGCTTAGCAGGCAGTTCAACTTGCCTTTCTTGGGTGGGGAATCCAAAGTAGTTGGAGGGTGTATCTACTCATGATAACCATGAATTTTTACCCAGGTGAGCCCAATACATGGGAGGGCACCCAAGGGTTGAACACCTCAACCCTTTTAGTCCTTCAATGAGATGCGATGAACTATTTTGAGAGTAATTTAGTCCATTTGCTGGCAGAATTAAAGTTTGTTATTCCTAGCTTCAGCTATGTATATGTGTATGATGGTGGTTTATTAATCTATATTATTTTGATTCGATGTTGATGTTTTTTAAAAAAATATATTGATATATGCCCAGTAGAGTCATAAATTCTGAGTAGTTTTATAAGTGTCATAAATTATCCAATAAATGGAACAATCCTACTGAGTGGATGGCCTTATCCAAGTTTGCAATAAAACAGACATGCCCCTTCTATTTTGCCAAACATGGTTATGTAGTTTATTAATAATGTGGACTACTACAGAATGTGGACACGGTGGCCTAGCAATTTAGATGCTGGGCTTAGGAGCCCAAGTTCAAGGGTTGGCAGCCCAAGTTCAAGACACAGGTGCCACATAATAGAGTGAGCTTCTGTTACTCGCCCAAGTTCCTGCCAACCTACCAGTTCAAAAACATGCAAAATGCAAGTAGATAAATAGGTACTGCCTAAATTGGTGAGAAGGTAATAGGGTTCCATGTGCCTCAGCATATAATCATTGCCAGCCACATGACCACAAAAGCATCTTCAGATAACATTAGCTCTTCAGCTTTGAAATGGAGATGAGCACTGCTCCCTAGAGTTGGATACAACTGAAAGGGAAAACCTTTACTTTTACTGTAGAATATCCAAACTAAAGTTAGGTATATCTGAAGGAAACTTACAAAAGGTATCCAAGACTTGTAAACATTGTGTACTTTGATGAGTATCAAGTAAGTTCAATTATCTTGGCATTGTCAAAGTCCTAAAAGAAAAGAATAGGATTAGAAAGGGCAATGAAAATACATTATGGTATTGCAGATATAGAATCCTGAATTAAACTAATGTGACAGAAAACCTAAATAAAATAAAATAAAAAATAAATACATAGATAAATATGATCCATGAGTGACTGAGAGAGGTAAAACAGTTGAAAAAATAAGTACTTCAAAGAAAAAAATAACATATTTTTAAAAAATAATATAATGGCATTAAATAACTGTCAAAGAACCATTAAATTATGATTCTTAGATTGAAATATTAGGAGAAATAATTAAGAACCTTTCTTATTAGAAATAAAATCCAAAAGGATTTCTACAAATTAACTAATCCATATGTGTTCTGTTTGTGTTTCAGGATCTTTTCAAAATAGGGTAGAATTATCTTTTTCTCTCTCTCTCAATCTACCCTTATATTTAATTAAGAGCAAAGAACTACATTTATTTAAATGCAAGTCTACCTGTCCCTCATTTTCCTGTTTTCCATTTCTGTAAATGAAATAACAAACATGTAAATAGGTAAGAGTTACCAACAGCACAAGTTTTTAAAACCAGTAAGAAGGCCAACATAAGAGTTCCACATCTGGTTTTAGTGAAATCTATTCCTGTCTGTGGTATTTAAAATCTAAGGAACTCCTGTTATTGTACAATTAGAATCCCAAGGGAATAAAATGTTAATCAAATCCATAACATGCAAGGATTTTATTATTATATTTTCAATACATTCCTTTTAAAATGCTGGAAGATTTTTTTCCTCTGGCAGCAATAAGTGAATTTTTAAAAGACATTTAGTCTGCACACTTAGGACCACTAGTTATATTTAAGAAAGATTGTGTTTAAATAATCTCAAAGTCATAATTCAGAAGATTTCAAGTAAATCCTGTATGTTTGTAAACATAATGAGCACCTTATAGTGTTCTTGAGTTTTGAATTGCCTCCTTATTATTTTTCGCAAGTG
>JANHZU010005854.1:0-30631 GCA_032468055.1 Acrochordus granulatus | reverse complement strand
GAAAAAAAAGATAATCAAATGCCAAAAATATTTATATAACTAAGCATTTGTTTGAAATCAAATTTAGATAAGGTAGCATATCCCAAAGCCAGAAGCATCAGTCACTCACAGCAGGTTTCTGTTTGTTGGTTCTCAAGCAAATTACATCTCCGAGCAATTCTATTCTCATTTATAAGACAACTTTAGATATCTGTGTACTGACTGAGCATGTGTTCTATAACAGAAATTCCAAAATGGAGATATATTCCTAAGCTAAACAGCAGAAAAACTGATAAGCAATTTCAAAGCAAAATTCTGCTAGCAACTCCTTGGGGGTTTGTTATCCAACATTGATCTGGATCCAGAAGACCTATAATGAGCTTGATCTTCCTGTTATTCCTCACATTCTTCCAAACAGAATATAATTAAAAATGAAAGAGAAGCTCTGCTCTGTTTTATCCACCAACAGAAAGATCTCAGATAAAATAGGAATTATTCTGAATTGCATTTGAGAATTTGCAGCTGTTCTAGGAGTTAAAGAAAAACCTAAAATATCAAGAGTAGGTTAATCAGTTCAGGACACTTTAGAAAGAAAAGAAACCAACTTTTTGCATTCACATATGTCATTGTTTGAGTTCTGTGTTATACCTTGATGACTAAAGAAATGCCTTTTAGAGACTACTTTAAAAATACTTCCACATTGATTTTTAAGAACCTTCTTTTTAATTCCCTTCCTTGGCTGTGGGTACCCACTTATTAAACTTATTCTCCAACAAAGAGATCCAACCCCTACTACTTTAAATTTAAGGTGCTGAACCAGGCCTTTTCATGCCAAGTTCTATGCATAGAAAAGAATTACTGTTTTGTAAAGCTCATCAGACAATTTAAAAGCTTTTGTTGGAAGAACAGCCTATAGAAACATCAGCAAACATAAATAATAGTCCAATAGCAGCATAGCAAGGATAATAAATAAGAGCAACCAACTCAACATCATATTATTAAAGATAAAAAATAACATCAGATCAAATTAGAGCAGCATCAAATACTAGTTAACATGAAAAAATAAATTTAACAATTATCTGAAGGTTTATAACATCAGGCTTATATATACTTCCTTTAAACTAGATTTCTAGAAATTTAGGAACAAAACTGAAAAGACCCTTTACCTCATAGCTATTAACTATATGTTTTTCCAATGAATAAGATGTAAGATATACAGTACATCCAACTCATATTTTTAAGAATGGGCAAACAAAAATTATTTCAAAGTATTTAGTTTTGAAGGTAAAAGCTAACATGTCTTTAACTGTTGTTATACAGTCTTAATTGGATATTTGACCAGCAAAAGCCTAATTTTCTTAAACATTTTGTGATTTTATTATTTGACAACCAAAGAAAAATAGTTCAAATGGCAGTGAAGATCAAAAATTCTTGGTGAATGCCTCTTTTTTTTGAAGTTATGAAAAAGGAAAATCTGCTATTTTAAAAGATTTTTATTTAAAAACAAAAGGCCAACAAAATTTGGATCCAAAATTTTCAAGGGACAGTAGTTTAAGAAAAACACAGGAGATTTTTTTTTCTGATGAAAGTGCCTTAAGAATAGCAAAATTAATTAGAGTAACAGTCCAGACCTTTGTGGGAATGCTGTTTATTATTAAAACAAGAAGATAAGGGTAATATGAGCTAAAGCTGTGAAACTGCAACCGTGGAGAGCTAAATGGAATTAAAGTTAGAGAGAAGCAAAGCAGGAAAAAAAGAAGCCTGCCTTTTACTTTGATTGTAGTCATTGGCATATTTTTGCTTCCTCGCCATGACAATCACAAGAAAATCTGCTGAACTGGCAGAAACACTTGGAGGTTCATTAGAATAACTTACAGCTAAGAATATTTCAATGTTCTTGTTTTCTCCAGATTTACTGCAGAAAATGTTTGAAGAATTTGGCAAAAAGAGGAAATGGAAGAAGGATTTGCAGGGATTAAAAAAGATACCAAAGCAGAAGTTAAGAAGATTGAAGAATCTATGGTGCTGTTGGCAGACTTGAAGCAAATTACTGACAAAGTAGAAGTTTTGGAAAGCTAGCTGTACATAGAGAAATGGAGAAAGATTTGGATAATTTGACACTACTGGAACTGAGAGTAAAAGAATTTTAAGATTTAAAGCAATTCCAGAACATTATGGAAAAGATAGTAGACAAAACACTATTAAATTCCCATCTAATTTTCTGGATTAAGCAGAAGATAACACTGAGACAAATATTGATAAGGTTTATAGGATCAATACATGTTTTGCAAAATTAAATGTTACATGGGGTGTCCTTATGTAGTTTTTCAGGAAGAAGATTAGAGATCAAATTTTGCAGCAGCATTTTAATGCTATATTTAGGAACAATAATATAGAGGTAATTGTACTAATTAGAATATTACATAAGAGAAAAGAGTATTTTTTTTCTTCTAACAAACTTAAACAAAAGAAAATCCCATTTAGATTATATAAATTGGAAGGGGTGATTTTTATTTTAAAGCAGCAAATTTATTTTATTTGTGATGATGGTGCTTAAATAGATTTCAGATTTCCAACATATAAACCAGGACTTTATATGTTGAGCTGTTGATTGATGGACATAATCACAGTGTTCACACCACACTCGTGTTAATAATAACTGCTACTAAGTGATACCTATTACCTCTACAGTGGACTTTAGAATTGCTGCTAAGATCATGTTTAATATTATAGGTTTCTTGTTTTACCATTTAAGTATTGTTACAGTTTAAATTACCACATTTCTTCTGCAAAAGGTTGAGTCAAGAATTCTGATTATTGCATTAGAACAGGTCATAGAATATGGCACAATTTAAATGAAGTTGGGAAATCACATTTACTGAACATAGATATTGGGAGGAGATGTAAATGAATCAAGTTCTAATTGGACTTCATGAAACCATTCAATTTGAATTTACAATTCATTGTAAAATGTTTATTTGAAGAATCAAGCCAAATCAAAGAATTTATTTGATTTAGAGTATGTATGTATAAAATAGAGTATGTATGCTTATGGACAAAATCCATCAAATCTTTGAATCAATTCAGAAGCACCTGATCAACTTCAAAAGGGCAGTTTGCTTAAATTACATTCAAATTCAAACTTTAGACAGAAGTATCACACATGCCTTAATGCATATGCCAATGTAAATATTACAGATTGGCATTCAAAATAATTACTTCCATCCCAGATTATCATTATCACCTAGTTCTTCTTTTACAAGATTTATTTGTAATTGTATAGCTTTTCTAAATTTATTTGTTGTAAACATTCATGCTGCCCATTAGCCAAATGGTTCCCAGGATGGTCTGAAAGTAAAGTTAAAGCAACAATGATACTAGTATAAACTTTCACATTTAAAAAATATGTAGACACATAGTGTTCTATTTATATCAGTACCTTGAGTTCTCCAATAGAAGACAAAAGGCCTGCTCCATAAGCCCGCAGTTGTCCATCTTGCTTACAAAGGCCAAATTCAATGGTGAAAAAATAACACTGTAAAATCAAATATATATATACACACATAAATATATATATTAGTATGTATCTATCTAGATACATTCAGAAATCAAAACAAGCAAGCCTTCCTCATGCTATTTTTCATTTTTAAACAAATTATGTGAAAGAAAATTAACAAAGGATAACACCATGAATAGCAGGAATTATCATAAATCTGTTTAGGATAAATCACAATAAGAATTAGGACTGTGCAATGCTTTATATTCAGTGCCAAAAGGTTGCTGCAGGGTATGAACAATGTGAAAGTTATACTTCTCTTCCATTTTTAAAGCACTTGCACATTTATTTTGCAGCCAATGTGTGATCCTTGGAAAAATCACAGTTAGTCTAAAGTGTTGCAGGCAAGTAGTATTTGCAGAAGCAAGTCCAGGTTTGCAGAATGCAAATGCTGGATATATTCTAATAGTATATTTAAAAATATTTTGTGGAGAGCCCTGAAAAAAAATCACAAGCAGAATGTGAATGTTATTAAAGGAAAATACTATGTATAATAATTATATAATAATTCTCCAAAACCTAGTTTACCTTACTCGAGAAGCAACTGTTGGGATGACTAATAGATGGCTGCAATGATGCAGAAATACTAAGTTTTGTTGTAGTCAAGGGATTTTTGTAGTATAGATAAGTTACCTTAGTGAAAATTATTTGCAATTGTTTGAATTAGCATGACTGAACTGAAGAAGCAGGAGAGGAGAGGAGAGAAGTTATGATCAGAAGCATTTTCTTTTCAGTGCTTTCAAAGCAGTCCTGACTCCTGGTGACTGCCTGTATTATTTAATTAATTAATTAAACTATTATGCTGCCAGTCTCATGAAGGGCAACTCTTGATGGCTTAAATACATAAAAATAAAAACAATATTAATAACAAAGTTAAAAATTGATGTATAAATTTAAAATTTAAACTAAATAGGAAGGATGAGAGCAACACACATGGGGAAGGTGAGGCAACTTAATCTATTAGCTATTCCATGATAACATCTCTTCTTTAGGTTCCCAAGCCAACTGGCAAAGCCAGATCTTCAAGATGGGGGCAGACCTCATTTCAATAGGCTGGATGTTCCAAAGGACAGGAACCACAGCAGAAAAGGGTCTTCTCCTGGACCCCACCAGTTGGAACTCCTTGTCCAATGGGGTCCACAGTATGTCACTACTGCTAGCTCTGCAGTTTTCTTGGCAAGATGTGGTTTGCCCTTGTCTTCTTCCTAGAGCTGAGAGAGAGAGGCTGGCCCAAAGTCACCCATCTGGTTTTGTGCCAAAGGCATGACTAGAACTCACAATCTCCCACTTTCTAGTCTCATCCCTCAACCAATGGAGAGTAAAGGATCCATGAGGCTGTTCATCCCATCCAAAGGGATTTGCACCAGACAAATAGATTTTGATTTCCCCACAGATGACTTCAGCAGGTGTTTATCACCTTCACTCTAAATTCAAAACCAATTTGTCATATGTTACTGATAGTTGCTTATCTGATGATATTTGGAAGGGTGTTCTGTTTCAATAAAGCTTAAGTGAAACCAGCTTCACAATAGTTTCTTCAAGCAAAACAAATCAGCTATATTGTTTTTCTTTGCCTACTCTTACTGTCTCATCTGGTACTAGCCAGAGGCAGAAGCTTTTTCCAACTTGTCCAGCCATCTTCTATATGTTTATAAGATAAATCCAATTACATAGATTTCAATTTACTCAGCAAAATATTATTAAAAGCTAAAAAGATAAGCAATTCAGAGATCTTTTTGAGGAAAAATCCCACTGCTGTTACATCATGACAAATTAAATTGTACTGCTTCATGGTGTGAAGTTCTTCACTGAGGCAAAGGCAATCTAGCACAGTAGTTTGTAGCTTTCTATGGATCATGGAGGCCTTTACCTCCAATAAATTGTGAATGCCTTTTTTTAACCAAGACATATGCCTTTATTTATTTAAATGTAATCATCCAGAAGGTTATGTATATGCTTTGCTATGGAATTGTGAATTAATTGTGAATTTTTTAAAGCTTTTATTCTGCAGTTTATAAGCACAGACAAATAAATATAGACAAATCAGTTTCCAGAATGAATATACTGGTTGAATATATATCACCTATTTTGATTCTCTCTGTTGTTAATACAACAGGTACTGTAATTCTGTTCTTCTATAGACTGGACTTTCTAGAATAGTAAACATGGGAACCCAATCAGTCAGTTAAGCTACTATGTAGCTCAAATAAAATACTATTTTATTTGATTTAAAATATTATTTTTAAGGACAAATATACTGCCAAAATTGTGAAAAGGAAAGGAATAAAAATCAAGATAAAATACATAATTTCTAAGACATTAAAAGATCCCCATAAAATATCAAAGATTCCAGTTCTAAATGGAAACTTAGGCAAGAGATGGCTTTGCTAACTAACTGTTTTAGGGTTGTTAGCAGAAATCAGCACCATAGACAGCTCCCAAAAAGCACTGCAGTCTAAGCTGAAAGACCCCTTTTTGAATGTTTCAAACTTACAGTACTTCCACTTTCTTAAAGTGGCTATCTAAAACAAAATTCATTAAAAGACCCACTGCATTTTCACAATATGCAAAGAGTGCTAGATTTTGGTCTTGTTTTATCTTTTTGTGTCTTGGTATGTTGCACGAATCCAGAATATTTGGCCAATTTATGATTATATAAATTGTATGTATGTTACATACAATTTATGTATGTTGCACAAATCAGAAAATTAGTTAATTTAGTAACCAGCTTAGTTGTAGAAATGAAGTTGTTATGTGTTTCTGCTTCTGTAATGCAGAGAGGAGAGAGTACTAGGACAATATTTTCTGAATCCAAGAAAAGTGGAATGGCAGTCTTCAGCTTGGAAGGCTACAGGAGATAACACTGACAATTTCTCCTTAATAAACACTTTGGCTTTTCTGTTCCTCATTGTCAAACTGCACACAGCTGGGCAAGATCAAGGAAACAAGAACTATACATAGCTCTGTAAGCTTTCTTTAATGGTAGTCAGATGTAAACACAGACTCTAGAATAGGAATTTCCCATCTTCATTTTCAGTGAATTAAGGCAGAGTATCTTTGAGCAATTGAAATGCTCTTTTCCTTTCCTAGATGTCTCACAATAGTTCAATCCTAGGACAGTTTGAGAACTAAATCCTGCATTATAAATAGTTAATACATCATGTAAGTTCACTGTTTGACTGAACTATGTTTAACTGAATAAACAAACTAGCTGAATTTGTACACCAAGCTGATAAATTGTAACTTAGAAACCACAGTGCCTGGATTCATTATGATATACAGTACTTAGCCAGAATTGAACAATTCATGTTGTGGCTTAATTTAACATGTAATCCCAAATATTATGTGGGAATAGTTGCATGTTACTTGATTGCTTCCTTGATACATGCATTCATTGGTAAAAAATGACAATGTACTTATGTGCCACCAAAGATATTATGGAATTTAATTCACATGTGTTTATGCACTAAAATTAATTCATTCCATCATTATACATATGTATTTCATTAATTCTTAATTCATGTATAGAAGTAATAATGTTCACAAATTAAATTCACATATAAAGTCTGTAAGAATACTTTTGTAGAACATTCCATTTCAAGGCATTCCCTGAAGAAAAATCATATATATATAAAGAAACAAACAATTTCGAAGTAGGTCTCCATATTCTGTATCTGTCAAATTCTAATTTTATCAATATTGTGTCTGATTAAACTCCTTCCTATGAAAAATATATTTACTAAATGCAGACTACAACAGGTTCTGTCTAGTTCACAAAGGCTTGTTAAACCATTAAATGAAGTATTTCACCTAATGCTGCCATCTTCAGATCTTTAATACAATTATATTAACCTTTCCAAATATTCAGAAGTTCTGTCTGCTGATATCTTTTTGAGTATGGTTTGGAGAACTAATCCAATAATAAAGCACACTGATTAAGAAAAGTTAACCCAGTAATATAATATTTTATATTATTTTTAATTTCTTTATCTAAATGTTAAAGGCTTTTATGTTCTTTTAACTGTTCTTAATTTAAAAGCAAGTAATTAAAAACATTTCTCAAACAAATTGCATGATTAAGCAAATATGCCTTTGGTATTTCTATTTTATTTGATTATATACTGTATGTCATTATTCCTTCTACAACTTTTATAACAACCTTAAAGCAGAAAACAATAGTAATTCTTTCTATATAGTTTTCTCTGTATCTATTTTGAAAATGTTTGCCTCTATTCATCAAAAAGTTGGGGTTAGATAGGCATGTTAAGGCTCATGAGCAACTTAAGATGCTCGTGCCTCTTATACTGTATATAATATTACAATAGTTTAATACAGTTTCAAAGTAAAAATACTTAGATAAATGTATCTAAGCATGAACATACTCCCCACTTCAAATGATGCTTACTCATGTGCAAAGGCATCTTGAATTTGGGCCAGTAGAAACTATTCCATTAATGGCAATAGGAGTCAGAGGAAATAGTAGAAAGGAATAATCAGCAGGGAGTTTATTCTATTGGGCCATTGAACTGGAGCCTGCTGTGGAAATGATCAATGCAATCTGCAGAGCCAGCAGAAGTGCAGCTGATAAGTAAAAACAAAAGTTTCTAATTTGTCTATGAGATTTATATAATTAAGCCATGACCTATTGTCAGAAGATTCTTTTTTGGACTACAAATCAGCAATACAAAGTCCCTACAACAATAGTTTAAAAATATAGCTAAAGCAGAGACAAAATAATATGCTTGGCACTAATTCTTACATGTTCATATCAGAATGAACAGATTGCATGGACAGATGTAACATTAATACCTGAGAAGATTCCATGGAGTATCATAAAGCAATTCTTCTATCAACTTCTTGAAAACAATATACTGTAATGATCACCAGAAGTAAACATAGATTTATTAAAAAGCTATCTTGACAGACTAATCTTATTTCATTTTGATTAGATAAGTTATTTAATACATTGTGGGAATGCTGTGAACATAATATATCTTTAAAGTACCTGATAACATTTGGATCATCAAGCTTGTTAATATGACCTAAATAGCATCCTTTTTAGATTGTTCCATAACACCCTTACCCAAACAATGTGCATCAGTTCTTCATCATGAAATTGGAGGATATATCAAGAAGGGGCTCTGACATTTAGTCCTGGACCTTGCTTTTGTCAACATATACATTAATGATCAAGAAGTAAAAGAAATATTTATCAAATCTGCATGTGACACAAAACTGGGAAGAATATCTAAAGCCCTAAACATAAAAAGACAAAAACAAAATTAAGTTTTTAACAGATTAAAGAAATGGGCTGAAAATAACACAATGCAATGTAATATAAATAACTGTCTGTATGTGTGTGTAGGAAAAAGAAAATAAATACACCTGTATAGGGATAGGGAACACCTGATTTGGAATTAATACCACTGAAAAGAATTTTGGAATTCTGCTTACTTATAATCTAATAAGAATAAGAATTTGGATATGGCTAAAAACTTTAATGCACTTTAGGCTTCTTCAGAAGAAATACAGGTTCTAAATGGCAGGAAATAACCATTTTATTTCATCTGCATGGATTAAACTTCTCTTAAATAATGTACCCATTCTGGACACATTTTAAGAAAGATCGGGGAAAATGGTATAGGTGCATCAAGGTCTTGCAAGAAACACTGAGCAAGTTAAGCTTGAAAAAAACCAATAGACAGGGCAGGGGTGGATGGGGAATATGATACTCCTTCAAGCAAGAGGAAATGTAATCAGAGAGTTAAATTTGTTTACATCATCCCAAAGTAAAGGTGGTGAATAATTGTTAAGTAGTAGTTGGATCCAATTATGTAACTCTTTCAAACAGTGAGATTACTTCCACTGTAGTGGAAGAAATTATCAAAGGAAATGATGAGCTCCACTTGACTAGATGTGGTAAGAGATGGGAAGCAATCTCTTAAGGATTAAAGGATGTATTAATTTGGATTTTTGCACTGAATGGAGGTTGGAAATCAGTGACCTAAATGGCCCCTTCCAAACCTTATTGAAAAATTGAAAAATAAAATAAAAATAAATTGAAACTGCAGTATCCTGTAAAGTTGTCTAGTGGTTTCAGTTGCATCTTACCTCCCTGTAATATTTTTTATGGCACTGTGGTTTGAGTTTTTTAAAGACTGGAACCTGAGCTTAGTTAAGGAAAAAAATATAGTCCTTATGAAACAACTTGTCTAGCAGATATTGAAATGTGCAGACTGAGGAGCACCAATATCATTGGACATATGGAACCTGTTTTATTAGGATAAAAAGGTAAAGGTTTCCTTGCCTGCTGTCGAAGGGGCAGTGCTCATCTCAGTGTGTCCAAAGACGCTTCCATGGTCATGTGGCCAACATGACAATATTCTGAGGCATACGGAATGCTGTTACCTTCCCATCAAAGGTGGTGCTATTTATTGACTTGCATTTTTACATGCTTTCAAACTGAGCTCGGCAGACAATGGGAGCTCACCCTATTACATGACACCTCTTGGGTCTTGAACTTGAGCTGCCAACCTTCCAGCCAACAAGCCCAGCATCTTAACCACTTGCACCACTGCACGCCTTTATTTATTAGGGTAGCTAAAATTATTTCCTGAAATGTTATGCATTAAGATCTCTCTGTTTTTACAGAAAATGTGATCAGAAAGATTACTTTCACATATAAATTTGAATATGCTAATCCAATGCACAAGAAACTAAAACAAACTACCAAATATAGAAAATCCTGTTGAGTGAATTCACCTATTACAGCACTATTTTTAAACTCTGTTCATGCAAGCCATGGGAAAACAAGCTAAATACAAAACAAACTCCAAAGGCATCAAGCAAATGAAGTTGCTTGTACTCAATTTTCCCCTAAAATACTAGGTGTTTGCCTTCAGATGTACAACTCCACTCTTCATTAAAACTGGAATCAGAATAAGTATTGAATCACCATTTTTTACCACTACAGCTTATTTCCACAGCCAATGAAGAACTTACAGACCTTCAGGGAATGGCAAACTACAGTTCCCAGCAACTACAACCAGTGTAGCGAGTATTGCAGAAATTTCCATAAGGGTACATGTGCTCTATTCCTGTGTTAATTCTTAAGGCTGCATCTGGGAGTAACCTAATTCACTGTATGACCAAACATACAATTACACTGCAAGACAATTTGCTGACCTTAATAAAAAATTAATTATAGATACAATAATGTCCAAATTCATTCATTTTCATAGAATTAGAAGAACCATTTTAAGCTATCAAAACCAAGTCCCTGCTCAGTGGAAGAACCAAAATCAAAGTGTTCCAGGCTGATAGTTGTTAAGCCTCTACTTGCCCAGGTACAATGAGGGGGTATCCATTATTACTTCACTGATTGGTTCCACTTGCAAACTGCTTTTACTGTTTTCTCACAATCTATGTAAATCTACTTTCTCTAATTTAAATTTATGCCCTGAATCCTAAAACAACATAAAATAAATCCTGACGTCCTTTGGTGTGGCATCCTTTCAAGTATTGAACAGTGCCATCTGTCTTCTGTTCTCAAGGGTAAATATTCTCGGTTGTTTCCATTTCTTTTTATAGGATTTCATTTCTAATCCCCTGATCATCCTATTTCCTTTTCTGAATTTGCCAGTTCATCTGCTTAAAGTGTAGTGCTCATAACTGGGCACAAGAGTTAATGAATACAGAATAAAGATGAACCATTTCTTTCTGTCATGTGAAAACTATATTTCTAATAATGCAAATTAAAATTACATTTGTCTTTTTTAAATCCATACAATATTGCTGATTTATATTCCTGATGCAACCAGTTACTATTCTAAGATCTTTTTCATCGCTCTTATTACTAAGCCTCAGAGCCTCTACTTGTGCATTTGATTTACTTGTTTCTAAGTGAAGATTTTGCATTAATTTCCATTAACTCTTGTTATTTTCAGCCCAAAAGCTCCTGAGACAATCAATACCCCTTCAGAGAATGTAATGTTTATCATTCTATCAAGACATGGCCCCTGACCTATAGCAGCTTGTAGCTACCCTGTTCCATAGTGAAAAGGGAAAGAATATATTATTATCCCACTCCCTCCTGTTTCTAATGCATACTGTGGCTGTTTCCCCAAAGTCTGAGCTATTGGAATAGTTCCTTGTCATCCCTCTTGCTTATAAATACCCAGATATTAGAGATGATACCATAGTAACTTTTCTCAGCATTCCTATTGATTCAATTTCCTTGATCTTGTCTTTCCTGCTGGTCAGCATCAAGTCAAGACAGCTCATCCTCTTTTTCTTCCAACACCTGAAGAAGAAACTTTTCAGGAATACAAGTTAGGAATTTTTGAATGATCATGATTGGCAAAGTTTGCTTTCCAAAAGGTATTATTGAATTCTCCTGTCATGACTACTGCCTCTTTTTTTTTTAAAGTTCTTCAGTTTGTTTTGGGAAAACCTGATTGGGCAGGAGTATAGATAGCAAGAATACTATTTGCTGTTTTGTATTCTTTTGTGAGACCCTTAGATTGCACAATCAAAACTTCTACATTGCATATCTAAATTCCAAATCTTTATGAAGACTAGAAATAGGCCTGACTTCATTAAAAATCTAAATATGACTTTCACATCTGAGATATGGCTCAAATAAGTCTTCTTTTAAAACACTCTGGGTTCTTTGCCTTTGCGAGATAATTTTATCTTATTGTGGCTAATTGAAATAAAGTCTAATTTAACAATCTATATGGAATATTCCATACAACCTCATCTACACTGGCTATGCAAAAGCTCTGTTAAAAATAAAGGAGCAGATCCTCAACTTAAATCTTATAAAACAACATAAAATATGCTCCAAAAATCTGCAGTTTAGGCATGCTAAGGAGACAATTCACGGTATTCAATTATTTCACCAATATTCTGTGCCCTCATTTTATATTCATCAGATTTGATCTACTCCCCTTTTCTGGAAGGGAGATTCAGTGACAAACTTTCATATATTTCATTTCATATATCGTAGGAGCAATTGAAACAATACTGCATGTATATTGTTGCTACTCTATTACATTGGCATAAAGTTTGAACTGCACCTCTTTTAACTATCAGGAACTGCAAAACAGATGCTAATTTTATATTTTTTTCTCTTAACAAACCCCTCAGAGATAACATTTTGGAAAGTACCTAATTGACCCAGTCATCATTACTATTCACTATTAAGATAGTACTGTAGCTTAGTCTAGTCTAATCTCTCCTGTTTTGAAATGTATAGATATTTAGGACAAGATCTAGTTGTCTTGAAGTTGTACTCAGCTTTGGTCACTAGCCAAAACAAAGTTTTGTAAAAATAATATATTCCTTGCTCATTTTAACCACATATTCTCTTTGGTATGATCATGCACATTCATTTGGATCAAATACTTTAAATACACAGTGTAACAACTCTTAACTTTTCTTGATTAAACACAAAGGAAATCTTTGGATAAATGTAGTGAAATAATTATGAAATTAATTTTCATAAAATTAGATGTGTTTCTTGTTACAGATATTCAAAGTTTGCTTTATTACAATTCTGCTTTTACCATTTTTTCTAATATATGTAAGCCATCTTGTCCACTAATATAAAAGGGAAAGGATGTGTATAAACAAAAATTTTCCAAAGCTTATCATCATTTTCCCTGGACTACCATNNNNACCATCAGTTTGGTAATAGCTTTTGGGCTCAGCTTGCAGTGTACCCCAGGCTAAACTCTACACATAACAAACCACAGATTCAGGTAAAATTCTATTAGTACACAACATGAGAAAAAGTAATTACTAGCAACTGCATGCCACATTGTCCCAGGTCTAATAATACAAAAGCGGAGAGGCTTCATCTAGGAAGAAAGAGAATTTAAAACTGGAAGCCTAATATTATAAGCATACAGAAATCAATATTTATTATTTAATCAGCTATACAATTAAAAATATCAATACACTTTTCAGCTTTTTAGCTAAGATGGGAATTGTATATACGACAGACCAGTTAGAATAATACTAAAATCTTTCTTAAATATTTTTATGGGGTAGCATAATAACTTCAAGCGAGGTAAGATGAAAAATAACTAAGGCCTATTTCTGCAGGCCGTATGAATGTCAGTCAAAGCTCTGACTGTTCATCCATTAGCTAAAGGATGAGAGGGGATGGGAGTGTAGTTCTTAAAAAATGAATTATTGTTGCACAATTTGCCTTATTTATTCTAACAATTTAACAGAAAATCTAATGTAATAAAGCATAAGGCATGGTTCTAGCTAGCTTGCAATGTTTAAAACTTTCTCTGTAATGGAAAGACTAGCTGCTCCATTTCCTATCTCCTTATAGTCCATATAGACAACATCCCTTTGCAGAAACATAAGGCTGAGGCTGATAGTAAGTTTGCCATTTTGCTGATTATTTTCACTTACTATATAAACTCCAACAATAATTGCTCCACCAATATCCTCATAGCTTCTCTTTCTGGCCTGGCTATACGGACGCCACTGATAGACTTGGATATGAAAGAAATAGTTTGCTAATATGCATTTTGGGGCTAAAGTTGTTGAGACTCTTATTTAATTATTAGTTCTGCTTATTCTTATGTAGTTTTAAAGCTCTTTTTAAACCAATCAGTAAAAGAATACTTTATGATTTTTCAGCAAAATTCCTTTCAGAAAGTTTCCGTAGTTTGCTAATAATATTTAAAGTCTTACAGAATGGCAATAGGAAGGTAATCTATTCACCTTGTTATTCATTTCATACAAGAGAGACAAGTAACACCAATACTATACTGTTGTGCTGTTCAGTTAATATAGGTAAGAAAGAAGCTAAGGTTGGTAACTTCCAGTTAGGATTTTATTTAAATTCAAGATCTCTATTTTCATAGGATATTCTGAGAGCACAATCATGTAAAAGATCAATTAAGATTATTGGCTGGATATCACAAGGCTAACTAAATATTGTTTATGAAAATGCTTGGTCCACAATTTGGGTGGGACACAGCTTGCTGTCCTTAGCCATTTTCTACTAGTGTTGATCATAATAATTTTAGAGTGGCTAATTGTGAGATGGATGGCATATAAATTTGATGAATGAATGAATGAACAAATATATTTTGCTAGAAGCATAGTATGGTGGGTTTTTTTTTTATTTCTACAATATTTATCAAACCCCAAATGAAACTTTAGGGTGCAGCTTATCATTTTTCAACCTTGTCATACAACTTACAATTTGTTTATTAATAACTGATTCAGTTCTAGAAATCTGATGAAGATTTTAACTGATAAAAACAGAAGATTATACATTTATAAAAGAATCTGGTCAGATAGACTAACTTAAAAGTTTATTACATTTAGACATCCCATCTGCCCTGAGTGAGAGCCCTTATGCTGCAACTATTATAGATTATACTGTAGATGACAAAGGAAAAGTGAAGTGTTGTCCTCTGGGGAGAAGTCAGTTGTAAAAGCTTCTATGGGTTCTATGAGATTTTGAGAAATGCCAGTATAACATATGGCAGATAAATTACAACCAGCACAAAATATAAATATTTTCCTGTAATCATTTATCACTGCCCCATTTAAAATGTGCAAAACTGATAATCATTTGCATCATACAATAACCAGAAGAGTTGAAAATTTGATCCTTATCTCAGCATATTTATATTCTAAGGAAAAGAAGAAAATAGTATCTTTAAAAATATAAATTTGCCTAAAATAAGATGTTCTGGGCAGGAGGCAGTGGAAAAAGTAAAACAGCACAAAATGAGCTATGACTTTCAGTCTTCCCACTTATCTCTTTTACACTCAGTGATTGGGGAAGATGTCAAGTACACACTGACTCAACAAGTGGGACAGAGGAACATTTTAGAAAAAAGGCTATTGTTTATTATTAGAGCTAAGTATCTAGCTTAGCAATGGTTCCATATCATTTTTAGTAGTAGCTTTTACAACAGTAAAAACCAATACAAACTGAAAAAAAAACTAAAAGAATAAAAAGAAGATGCAGGAAAAAAGGAAGAAATAAAAAAAAGAATAAGAAAACATAAAAGAAAAAGAAATATATAAAGAAGAGACTTCCCTCCTTTGTCACAAACAATTTTAGCAATTTATCACCTCCTTTTAAAATATAAATTCTCTTCTTCCCATATCTCACTTCTTTTCCATAAACAACTCCATAAAGCATTGTCATTTCAGACCATCAAGAATTACCAAAGATAGCAAGGTGTCTATTTTAGCTTTGATCAAATAAACCAAATTTATGTTCCTTCCTTTCACTTCTAACAATCTTGATCTTTAGTCCCTTCAAATAATATAATATTGATTACAAACCGATTTTTTTTCATTTGTCTCTTCTCACAAAATTCTTCAAGACTTTAACAAGTCTCTTTTGTAGATCCAATATACAAAAATTATCACTCTCTTGATTTATTTGCATATTGTCCATCTTTACTGTATTATACATAATAATGATCTGGAAACGCCATGTCTAAACATCAGCTTGATTGTTTTCAGTGAAGTGTGATCTAGTCTATCTTTTTGTATGTTTTGTATCTTTTTTCTAAGTGAAGAATAATTGTTTGAATGCTTTCTAGTAATAATTACAATTTTGGGTTACCATGTAATTTTGATAAATACTAAACCATGATGGAAGCAACCACTTTTGGTACAAAAGAACATATGCCAAAAACTGTATAACACAATAACACTTCTATTCATCTACTAATTCCTGTTTTTCAGTTGTGAGTCTATCAATCACTCCTGCCATATGGCTAAAAAGAAAGGTAAGTTGCCTCCCACACAGAGACATTTTTCCCCCTTTTTCAAGCAGATTATACACTTTTTGTAAGGTTTTGATAGCAAAGGGGAGCCATAGTGATGCTACCAAAGATAGTTTTGAAATTATTTTAAAATTTACTTAGTAGTTTAAGCCCATCCAATGTTTAACACACAAGTTTTGTTTCTTGCTTTATTTTTTCCTCAAAAGGAATGAGAATTGCACTTGATTTGCAGCTGAAATATGGCAACACAATTAGGAATTGATCTTTGAGCTGTTTGTAGGGATTGGTGAGGATGGCAAAGGCAAATGATAAACTGTGGGTCATATTACTGTATATTAAGGCAAATTCTACCCCTGCATGCAAGTAGATGAAGCCATAGCTTGCATTGTAGTGTCACTAAATATTTCATCATTTTAATAACATCTCAACATAAAGCAGACTCCCTTTGTTCCAAAACTGATCATAAGGAGCTGCACTTGATTTGAGTGCAAAGGATGCACTGCTTTGATCTAAAATAATGATCTCTGGAATTCATTGATTGGGTTTGTACATTGTGTTAAATCTAGGCTGGTTTAATCATGGTTTATTGAAGAAACTACACAATATCATAATTCATATGTTACCATAGCTGAATTCATGCATCTTCCTAAGTCAAAACTTCATAACAGGTAAGTGAGATCCATGAATCAAATGATTAATTCCATTCTCAAATGAATACAAATACCTTAGACCAGCTGAGCATTCCATCAAACATTATTAAGATCACCTTTGCTTGACCCAGACAGATGTACTTCATTTATAAAGAATATCAGAAAACTAAAGTTTTTTGGTTTCTACAATTAATTGGATTGTCCCATATTCTATAAGAATATTTAAAAGATCTCTTTTATTAATTTACAAATAACCTATAAGTAATATAGAATTTATAAGTAAATAAATGGATGTTCCTACATTTTAGGTAAATGAAAAATTATGTCAAATCATTGTCCATCTGCTTTTGAAATGCAAAACATACACGACTGCTTTGAGGCTCACTGGTAGTCAAGTGAGACAGCAGCTGCTTGGAAAAGTTGTCTGAGAAGACATTTTTCGACCTAAATTTAGAGGAAAATGTCCTCCTAGCTGGAAAGAAAGCAAATGGAAAATGACTGGGAATAATAAGGCAGCTGGTGAAGAAATAGTTAAAGAGCTGCTTTGCTCAACCTGGAATTTCCCAGGACTGCTTTGCATTAAAACAAAACATTACAGATGGTAAAATGATCACAGAACTACACACTTAGCTCTATTGGGTCAAAGGAATAAGCCACCCTGAAGCTGACATTTGGAATCTTTCACATTTATGCTTCATCATTCCTTTCTTATCTCTGGAAGGCTCAAAGAGATGGCAGTTACTGTTATTAATTTATCCAGGCATTCTAAAGAAAGAACAATATGAAATGAAAACAACTCCTCTTCCAACTGACATTCAAAAGTGTGTCACATTCATTTATATTCAGAGTTCTCTGGAGTGGCTTAAGTGAACATTTGTTCATTTCCTTTTCAAGCTGTTGTTCTAGTTTAGGCTGTCTAAAATAGTTCACACTTATCTCAAAGGAAACAGAATCAGCCTTTTGACATTCTTTCCAGACTGCCTAAGAAAAAGATCTTCTGAATGCCAAGCTATAAAAATACAAGGACAGAAAACACATATCCCCTTATCCTTTGCCATTCTTCACTGGTGATGCTACCTTCCACAAGATCATTGAAACACAATTTCCTTTCACCATGCAGGGATTGAATTCTTTCCACTAATGTGGGATTTAGCTGTGCTCTATCAATTTTGAAAAACAGAAGCTATCTTGTTTGAGCATAACAAAAATATTCCAAACAATCTGGTTTTAAATGAATATATTACAATAGCCAGAGATTGTGTCCTATCCAAGACGGGCAACTCTTTTGTGCCTAGGTCTCCTTTTCTTGCCAGCTGCTGTATGAATTCCTATTGTACTTTTCAGTTTATATAACATACATGATTATCTACAAGACTTAATTATTGTAACTTTGAGAACTACATTCTTTTGTAGCTCTTTTATGCTTTTCTAATTTTGGTGCCTTTCAGATGTATGGATTTCAACCCCCAAAATTTTCAGCAATGTCTATGCTGCTTGGAATATTCTGGGAATTCAGACATTTGCATGATTCCAAGATTGAAGAAGGCTGCCTTACCTTGTTAAGGTAGAAATATAATATTATTGACAAGGTGGAAATATAATATTCAGTGTTGTCATGGAACACATAAACTTCATCATACAGATTTCATACCTATGTAGCAGTAGAATGGCTCAAAGTGTCACAATAGTAACTCTGATTATTATGCATTACAAACAAGAACACATATGCACATATGGAATGAAGCTTATTTCCATAATTCAATGAAGCCAAAGATAGGAGGTTTAAGAAAAATAAAGCAAGTATTATTTCTAATAGTACAGTTAATCTGGGATTTACTACTAAAAGATATAATTTATTGTCATGCATTTTATGTCATTTAAAAATAGATGGAGAAAAGGTGGAGAAGATCATCACCATCAATGGCAGTCATGGTAATTATACGTTACATCTAGTAATAGTGGCAATAGGTTTCTGAACATTTGTTGAGAAACACAATTGAGGAAGAAGCTATTGTATTCATCTCTTAATTGTAAGTTTCCCTGCTTTACCACTATTGGAAAAATATTTGGCCTGTCACAACAGGATTCTTCTTATTTTTCTATAGGTGTACTATATTGTAACATGTAACTGATCTTAGTCAAGCACAGTGATAAGAGCTTCAGACAGAAGAAAAATATGTATCTCTACTTTTCCTTGTAACCACCTGTGCCAAATATTCTAAGCCATTCAAATTAGTACTCACTGAAGAGATTTAGCTCTATCCAATCATAATATGGTCAAGAACCATGACTTTTTTCTGTTTCTATCAGTTTCTTTACTTGGAGGTTCATTGTCTTTGGAAGAAAGCCTTCTCAATCTATAAAAATTGTAAACATTCAAGAAATGTTTTATGGACAAATTAGAGTCATGTTTGCAAGCAGTCATATTCCAAGCATAAGGGAAGATGAAAACAATGAAATAGAATAGAATAAGTAATATATTCATTTAGCCCAACTTTTAATGCAAATGGAACTGAATAAGGTAGGTCTTCTCTAAACTGAGTCTTGTTCTTTTCCAGAAGTTCCTGCGAGAAAATTTTATTTTTTACCTGCGTTATGATTATTGTCTCTGGATTTCCTTTAATACTTATATTTCTCCATAAACTTATGGTATTTTCCAATGATGTCATTCAAGGCTTAAGACTGTTGGTCCTACTATTAAAATTATCTGAACACTTTAGGTACCTCTATGCTGCAAGTGTATAGTAATGAAATGTTGATACTCAATCAAGATGTGCTATTTCTATCTAATAAGTAGAAATGTGTATTTAATTGTTGGCCAATAACCAAATATTCATCTTACTCACTGAAGGAAATTTCTTTTCTTCCATACCATAAACAAACTAAATAAATAGAATCAAAAGATAGCACATTGCAGCTCTCTGGTCTGCTCACTAAAGTGATGTATTCCTGACATACTCTTGCAGTGTTTGTCTCCAATCTGATATTTTTCCACCTTTCCAAGAATGTAGGAGCTGAGATGCCCTGTAAAAACATAAAATGCTGATACATCTGCAACAATAATGAGATTGTTCTCAGAAAAAATTGATATAAAAGTTCCTTATTTGTATAAAGTTTTGTGGGAATTGGGTCCAAGTAAAAATGCTGAGTGGTCAGAGATAATTTCAGTAAATTAGTGCTCAGTATGCTACATTAACAGATCAATAGCAACTGCAGCAAGTGGCCTTAGATCTGAAGGTTAATTCACATAAACATTCACTCTTCACAAAGCATCACAGGCATTTGTAGAATAATTAGTGAACATTTAAGATTAATGATATTGAAATAAATTTGTGGTGTTGAGCAATACTTTCTATAATTTTGAAGAGACTGACCATTTTAAAAAAATATTTTGTGGAAAGCACCTGCTGTCTCATCACCACTTTTGGAGTCATCACTGCCAGAATGCTCTATTACTCCTTGACTGCCTATCAGGAACAGACCACTGCTTTGCTTGGCAGAGTGCCTTATTGGAGCCTGAATATGGACTTGATTGCTTTTCCCTTGCTTCTCTTGACAGACACACAGTTTGTGCCTAAAATATCTTTGCCTACCATTTCCATCCAGCACCATCCCTCCATTGAGCTAGAATCTATTAGATATTGACCAGGATCTCTGACAGACCAATTAATGTCAGACTATCAGTGTCCTTAAAAAGTTTCAAAGAGAGGCACATGCCCCTATTTTCAAAACCAAACCATAGAAACTCTCCAATGAGAAAAGACATGCAAAGGAATAAAACAAATAGGAATTTCATACATAAAAATCTTAGCTAGGGGAGCCACAATTGCATTTCTATAGATGGAACAAGAAAGAATGCTTGGCCTCAAGGAGGAAACATTTCTCAGAAAGAGCTACAAACTCAGCTCCCAGGAAAATGGTTCCATATATACAATATTTAATTTCCATGATAAAGGTGATGCCATTGAAAAGTAAAAATTTTGACACTTAGAAAGCAGATTATGACAGATATAACTAGAAATTGCATACACATTCCAAAGGGGAAGAACAATTACACTGAATGTCTCACAGATATAGATACATTATTTATTTGTTTTATTCTTTATGAGTTAATTTGGGATCATGATTTTTACTTCAGGATGAGCAAGTCAAATAGAATTTCTTTTCAGGTCATATTCAATTTCACAATTATAAATCATTAGGATTTGTCAGTGAACAAATATAGTCCCGCTCTCTATATTTAGATGTAAGTGCATAACAGTATAAAATACCTACCATCATTAATATAATCCAAGGCACTAATAAAGGTAGTCCTTGTTTAGAGACTGCCTTAAACAGTGACTTTTTTCAGTTACAATGGTGATGAAAAAGTAATTTTGCATTCAAAGCCTTCATTTATGATTTTTGAAGTTCTTTAAAGCAAAGGAAAGTGAAGTAAGATTTCAAGCACAGTCATAATTTCACTTAACAACTGCTTTGCTTAACAATCAAACTGCAATAGCTAAATAAGGAACACCTACTGTATACTCTTCTATGGAGAATTAAGACCCTAACATTGCAATTCAGTGGAAGGTACCAAAAATGCTCATAAGGAATTTAATGTAATTATTTACTTAATCTAACACCAACTTTGCGAAAACACATGAAGATAGATAATAAAAGTGTCTTTTATTGCCATACACAACTATAGTGATCACTGGGCTTCTTGCCAAAGGAACATAGGAGAGCCCCAAAGCCCACAAGGTTATAGATGATAGATCTCTGATAAGTGAGTATAAGTGTAAATTATAAACAACACTGCAATATAAAGGCAGTGTAAATTATAGCATAACCTTTATAGAAAGAATGTAGATTCTGATAATGACATGGAATGACCTTACTATGAGCTGACCTAGCATCTCTACATTTTGCTCTTCGAAGCAGATTCCAAACCTTCCTAATATGAACAATGTTCTTTATTATACCAATATTTTGACTTCCTTCACATCACAGAAAAGATTTTTGTTATCTGCCTCCTTCCCCTCCAGAGTTGCAGTTTGCCTGCTCTGCCTAATATGCATTTCAGAATCATATGTATATGTAAAGCTAGAATATTATTTGTCCTCGCATCAGAAGAAGAGGTAGTCTAACATTCTGCCTGAGGCTGAAGAAACAGCTGTCATCAGCACTTCTAAATAGCAGAAGTCTGAAGGTGGAGGATACAAAAAGATTGCTTTTCATATTATAGTTAACAAAACTTTCAAAGTTTAAAAAGTTTAAAGAAGACAAACTACATAAATTACAAAACAAATACTTCATATAGAGTTCTACATAAAAACATTGATAATTTTAGAGAGAAATACAGATTTTGAGATACCTTCCAAGGAATACATTTGCATAGAGACAGCTAATTTATTAGAAATTCTCTCTTGATATAATCAAACAATGGAAAACAAAGATGAATCAAATGTAATTTAAAAGGTTCTTTAATATTCACTGCTGTTAATTTTTCAGCTGGTTATATTTCCAGAACATTTAATTATTATTGATCCAAAGACAGATATGCTTTAATCCTCCACTGTTTTGATAGACCATATTTGGCAACTAATTACAAGAACTGAATTAATTTCTTCTGTTGTGTCACTTTACATAGGAAGTAAAACCCGAGTAGCATTTATTATTAATGACAAATGTGTCATTTTTCAATTTCCTCAAAATTTTCAATACAGATAAGTAAATGGATATTAGAAATTTGATTACAAGTTCTCTAACATAATCTAACAGGGTCTTTGGATTTCAGTGGCATACAAATTTAATAAATAAATAAATAATCTAGATACAGTTTGTACTACTTGTTAAGGGGTTGTATTTCTATTTTGTGTTTCCTCCTTCCAGTACTTTGCCTTGTCCCTTCAGAAACAGTTCCAGCCAGTATTGATAAGTGGGGGGGGAGAAGACATCTATCCCAAGGCCCTTACTATCTGTGGAATATTGGTACTCCACAGAGCTTGAACTCTCTCTCTTCTCATCTACAGGATGCCACTGAATGAGGTGTAATCAAAATGAGAATGACAGCTCAAGCCAGCTATAAGGTGAAAGTTCTGTCCTGATACCTTGACATTGTAAGTATCTGGATAGGGAATCACTCAACCTGAGTAAGACCAAGAGTCATTGATTTCAAGGACTTCTGGTCATACAGATTTAGCATCTGTAATTCTTGATAATGTTGCATTTCCTGAGGAATAACTAGTATATAATTTAGAGTTTTTCCTGGATCCTCAGCTCCTGTTCAATAAGCAGGTGATAGCCAGATGGTGAAAAATTAATTCAACAGATCTAATCCACATCACATGCACTCTGTTGCCAGTCAACAACCATTCTTCATTTACAATATAATGTAAACAAACCATGGATAATCCAAATGAAGAGGAGAAAAAATAGGCTCCTCACTGAAATTATACAGTTCAAAATGTACAACATTCATCAGTCTTTTAACTTCAAGCAATCAGGCAATCCTCCTCCAATTTCAAAACTGCATGAAGACCAACATTCCAAGCACTTTTCAGTTTCCTTCCATAAGGAGCATAAATCACTCCCATCTTCTTGCTGCAGTAAAACTTTCAAAAACAGATAAGCCTTTCAGTAAGTTCTTGTTTCAACAGAGGGAAAGTGTAATCCAGACAGAACTGAGCCCTGATCTTAAATAAAATTGACCAGAAATAGTCCAAGAAAAAAAAATGGAAACAGTAAAGAAAAAGCTAAGACCAGGATGGCATAAATTGAAGGTTGGATTTATTGTCATCCCCACTCTCTAATTGATAGAAACTCAATTCAAGAGGAATCTGTTTCTCTTCAATTAGGCAAGAGGAGATTGTCCAAGAGTACGTGGGGTGGTTCCCAGGAGCCCCTCTTTACAACTGAAGGGCTTTACCAGTTTAGGCACCAACCTAGCCAAATTTTCCAGTTGCCTTTCAGCTCAAGTTCAAGCCTGAGCTGTTTACGAGACCATGCTTGGTGGGCATGCATTGTTTGTGCAACTTTTTATTTTTTTTTTCCTTTTCTATCTTTCTCTCAATATACCAGGAAAGGAGAGATGGCTACAAAAAAAGAGGTGTTGAGGCAGATTTTTGGGTGTAATTCAAAGATTTAATAAAAATATAGAGACTTCTATGGAAGTTTGGGGCAGAAATTTGCGGGAGATGTTTGAGATAAATATACAGAAAATAGATCTATTTTTAGAGGAAAATAGAGGAAAACTGAACAAATAGAACAAAAGTCAGAAGGTGAAAATCATAAAATGAGTCACTCTGAGATTGAATAGATAAAGGTTGAGATGGGAACCTTTAGTGTAGGAGAAAGAGAGGCAAAGTTGCCTTTGGAGAGGCAAAGTTGCCAGTGGAAAAGTTCAGATATTGTTGAGTTTAAGGGAAAAAATGATTTTCTTCAGAATGGGAGATCCAGACGCAAACAGGAATAAATAAAGATGGTTAGTCAGTTAGACAGAATTGATAGTGAATTTAGTAAAAAAAAGTTATTTGTTTAAGGATAATGTAATTCAATTTGTAAGAAGACTTACAGAAGAACAAACATGGAAAAAAGTCTTCAAGGGAATTTTGTAATGGTGGATAAAGAACTAATTTTATTGAGAGAAATTTCAATAAGATTTCTGGGGATGACCTGGGATTTGGCTGGTATGTTTATTTGGAGTATAGAATTTTAAATCTAAATTTATGAAATCAGTGTTTAAAGATTGTTTTTCTAGGTGAGTTCTTAATGTGCTGTGGAATGTGTATGGAGGATGATGGTCTACAATATCTTAGGCTCTGCTGCTGAAGATTCTACTGTCCTTTATTCCACATGAAGCTTTCTACAAGAGGGAGATGGGACAAAGACTCAAATCCTTCTGAGGCAAGACAATTTAAAGAAGATTTTAATTGTTTAGAAATTTCTCTGGAACTTTTGTTGGTGAACTAGAAGGAATCTTTGTGGATTGATTTGATCATTGGGATAAATTTATATGTTTAGAAGAAATATTGTGTAGATTAAAAAATTAGAATTAAAATATAGATATATAGTAGAAAGGAAATGTTTATCATAACACATAGAACATAGTTTTTATTACACTGATCTGAATAGGCTGAGAGAGGGAACATAATTTTCTTTATATTGATTTATGGATAGATGTTTATATGGAGTTGGGTTGGGGTTTTTTGGCGGGTATGTTTAGATGTATTTTAGATTTTATTTGTTACATTGTTTTTTGTTATTGTTTTATTGCTTTGTCTTTTGTATGGCATGTTAGTTGTATTTTATTTTGTTGAAAAGTAATAAAAATTTCTATATACAGGAAGGAAAAAATAAATAAGCTATCTATAGATAGGGATATCTATTTGATATCCCTATCCAGGCCTTTACAGAATTCCATCTGTGTGCCAACTGCATCCTTTTCTGGATTAGGAAGCCCTTCTCATAAGGGCTTCATATCACTCATATCCACATTACCTCCTGCTTAATCTGTTGCAATGGGCTCTACAGTTCATGGAGCTTGAAGACTATTTAGAAGATATAACTGGTCCAAAGTGCAGCCATGTGAGCACATACAGTGGGGCAAACAAGTATTTAGTCAGGGACTACAAGAATAATAAGGTTCTGCCAAGAATTTAAAGCATTAAAGCTGACAAATGCTTCAGATCCGATGCCAAACTTCCCATGACGCCAGTGTCTTTTCGCATCGAACGCTCAGGTTTTTCAAATGCAGATGGCTTCTGTTGGGGAAGGGGTGCAGGTCTTTAATGGGATCAGCCCAAGGATGAAGAAGGAAGTTAATCATTTCCTTCCATTCTTGTAGTTCTGAAAATCTCTCCTGCGACACTGGTTGCATTGTTGCGAGGAGAACTACCAGTGGTTATGACAACGTTTGTCACTGTGTCATGAGTATGTATAATATGCATATGTCTGGGATGATAGAGATATATCTCTTCACATGTTTGGCAAGAAAAGGGGACAGGAAACTTCATTACACATTTTTGTTATACAGATATTTGATTGATGCGGAAAGCACAGTGCTAGATTTTTTTATCTTCCCCATCCTGATGGGGATAATTCAGAGATTTATAGCTGTTGTAGCTGTAATGGATATAGTCTGTTCTGCTCCCTCCTTGCAACCTTAGGAAGATAAGTTACCTCTGAGTTCCATTTCTTTTATTGGACTTCCTTGGCTTTAATGCAATGACGGTTTTCCAGTCATGATGAATGTTATCTAATTCTTTACTTAATGAAGTTGTTGCTAATTTACACATTTTTGAATAAATGTTCACTGATTTCCCCATCATGTTAAGTGTCCTCTAAATGAAATTATTGTTTGTTATATTTTTTGAATGATTATTTCAGAGATCATTGTGTCCACAGTTGGGCATTATATAGTAAATGGATAGAATTTCTGCCACTGATATTGGACAATGTACCCCAGTTCAAGAAGAAGAAAAATTCTAATCACCCAAGAGATTTTGATTCTGTTTTTAAAGGCAGGAAGCAGTAGGTTTGGGAGTTTATAATCCATTGCAAACATCCATTTAAAAAATGCACTTTCACCCAGTTTATTATGGTTTGTTGTACAGTCAGCCAGATGTTTAGACTGGATTTGGTATTTTTGTCTACCTATCGAGTCCTTCCCAAGGATCTGGGAGAGGCAGATGTTGTTCTTTGATAGCATTAAAGGAAGCTGTTCGGAGTAATGCTGCCTTTTGCAATTGACTGATCATGACTTTGTCAATGCCAGTGGTGTTCAGGTGGTGCTCCAGTTGCTCTGGGATTGAACCCAACACACCAATTATATTGGTACTACTTTTGCTTTCTTTGCCACAGTCATTCTATTTCTATTTGCAGTCCTTCGTATTTCGTTATCTTCTCCAGTTCTTTCTTTTCTATTCTGCTGTCTCCAGGTACTGTCACAACCACTATCCAGAGTTTTTTGTCTTTCTTATCAAGTATTCTTAAGTCTGGGATACAACATGGCAAGTCCCTATCTGTTTGAATTCTAAAGTCCCAGAGCACTTTTAGCTTCTTCGTTTTCCATTACTTTGTCTGGGTTATGGTCCCACCAGGTCTTGTTGTTATTATTAAGTTTATATGGCTTTAAATGCTGCATGTGGATTTTTGTTATCACATTCAAATATTTGTGTGTATGTGTGTGACCGCTTTTGAGCCATATTTTGACTCTTGGCAACCGCATGAACTAATCCCTGCAGTTTTCTGCAGCAGTGTGTTTTGGAAGTGGTTTACCATTGCCTGCTCCCTAGGGTTGAGAGAAAGTGCCTGGCCCAAGGGCAACTAATGGGCTTCATGCCTTAGTGAGACTAGAACTTGCAATCTCTTGGTTTCTAATCATGTGCCTTAACTATTACATCAAACTGGCTCTCATTTCATCAAACTGGATCTCGCATATTACACATATATCACACATACACCCCTTTGTTATCTTCTCCCTCCACGCAAAAGGCACTTATGGAAACAAGATGTTCATGAGCAATTTTGGCAAAACTCATTTAAATAAACCTCTCATGTAATCCCAGAAACAGATGTTTGGGGCCACTGTTACAGTAGTGTGACCTATGGGTCTGAATAAGAATTGAATTGATTTCCCATAAAGTGGTGGTGGTCAATTAAAAGCATAGCACTGGAAGTGGGTTGGAAGGCAATTAACCCTTCCTCTTTGAATAATCTCTCCCTTCCCAGTAGAAATTTTTCTCTTCTCTAGGAATCACTTTTCCAGAGGTGGTTACTTCTGGTCTCAACCACCTACTAGGAGATTAACCATGTGGGGAATCAGAGCAGAAGAGAATTTCTGCACCCCTCCTATTTGTAAATCCTGCACTGAGCCAGATAGTTTATTATTATTATTATTGGCTCTTATTCATGGTTGCTTTACTTGAAGTTTATTTGTATTATATGCTGACTATTGGAAGCTGTCTTGGAAGAATTTTAATCCTAAAGATGGCCTATAAAGATTTAAATAAAATAAATCAAGAAATACTTGAAAGTGACCCCCCAGTGACCTTCTTTCCTCCTTTTATAGGAAATATAGCAGAACTGTCAGAATGGGTTTGCACTTTTTTAAAAAATGTATTCAAGATGCACTGGAAATATAATTTATTAGGCCAAGTCAGTTTAAATGCAATGTGTTTCTTTGTCAGGATAATCTGTATTTTCATTTTTTAAATTGTTTATTCCTTTCTCTTTTTCCAAAATACAGAATGGTCATGACATCTATCTAAAATAGTTCTTATGTAATAAGAGATAAAAGGATTAAAACTGAAATGGTAGAATAATAAAACAAACTTTAAAATAAATTTAAATTTGATTATTATGATGAGGAAAATTTATTAACTGGAACTAATAAAGAAAATCAATAAGCAGCTCTTATCCCTTTGTTGCCCAAATGCATGTTAGAAAAATATTAGCCTATTGCGGATATCCATTGGGATGACACCCTTGTTGTGACTGTAGCATGGGTATAAAAGTCATTGTCAACCACTGATCAGTCACCCTAACCCATTGGTGGGAGAAAAAAAAGTACAATAAACCAAAACAAGTAGACATAATTGGTGCACAAAACTCACTGATAAGCAAAAAAAACATTTTGATGGGGAAAAACGAAACAAGAGCTCCACGAGTGCTTCGAATTTAACATTTTACAAGTGAGTTCATGAAAAAAGCAAGGTAGCTTGCATTTGACTTTTAAAAAAACCTGGGTATTAACGAAGAATGGACTTGAAATGCATTCAGGTTGGCCATTATTTAAAAAAAATAATCAGAAATAAAGAATGCTACAGTGTGCAAAGATTGATATCCATTGAGGTGTTGACTGCAGGTATATATCTATATTTAAATATCTTTACTAAATTTCAAAAACAAAAATTAAAATACAAACTAGCATAAAGGATAAAAAAGGAAAGAGAATAAGAAGATAAATTTAAAAGTGACAAAAATACTTCAAACAAATATATAATAAAAGTGATCTTTTTTTAGTAATAGAAACAATAATGTAGTATGACAACTTTTCTCTAACTATAAATGAATAACCAATATTTAAAATATCTTACAGTACTAATAATGAATACAGTATTCTAAAAACATATTTTTCTCTTAATTTTAATCTAACACATGATGAGTTGTCAAATATGAATAACTGTATATTTAAAAAGACACAACCATCACTTGTTGAGACACTGGGATCCTTGACTTTGATTTGAAGGTTCTGTCCTACTAATATTATCACACAAGCCATTCAGAAATTCATTGCCATGACAAAACACAGTGATCAAACTCTCTGTGGATAAAATACTCCCAAATAAAAATTATTATTGTAGATCTGTGTCTTGAGGTACATGATGATAGCTGAAGGCTGTCAGAAACCATCATGAAAAATAAGGCCGTCAACTTCACACAACTCCAGTTGGCAGCCTCTTTTCCAAACCGCTGTATTATCCAGCATCTCTAGACATCTCTTATATTCCAAAGCTTCAGATTATGCATCAAATTGTGTCAATTTCATGCTTCTACAGGAGTGTAGTTTTTGCCCAAGGCTGAGATATTTCAGAAAATGAAGTGCCATCAACAACAAAAGATGCTATTCAAGTGTTATGTTTTTAGTCTAACAGAGCAGTTGATGTTACAAAGGCACTGTTTGTTTGACTAATGTTGGCTTTAAGGGTCAGCCTTATTCTGAATCAAGCTTTCAAAGCTAAACTTCATGGTAGATGACTCATGACAGATTTTATTCCTTGTGGGAAACAGATTTAAGAAACCTAGAAGACATTACTCTATCTCTCTCTTTTAAGATATATTTAACAATTTGAACTCTCCCTCAGATGCACACATACACAGAGGAATCTTAAGAGTATATCATTTGGAGTGTGAAAAATAGCCTTCTACTATTCTTTTGATGATACTTTCTGGAGCTCTTTGATAAGCAAATAGAACTTGAAATGAAGATTTCTAAGAGTCAAGAAAATGCCTTCCAAGAATGTTTGCCTGAGGAGACTCCCTATTAGACAAAAGGCATAGATAAAAAGTTGATCTCTCAATTTTGTCCGAAGTCAGGTATAATTCTAACCTCTACATCCAAGCTTAAGTATAATTATTCCTCCCAGAATGGACAATTCTTTTTATTTTTCAAATCCAATTGGAATTTATCTAAGCCTATCTGGACCAGTCTGGGAGTCCCATACACATTGAACTACAATTTCTACCACTACCAGCTACTGAGTTGATGAGATTCATAATCACTATGTATTTGTGGAAAAAAAGAAAAATGGGGTTCATTAGGGCAGAATTTTTGTCTTCTGAAAAGACATTGCTCAGAAGAGATAGATTTTCTTACAGTGAAAATACTGTGAAATTATTTGTGGCAGCATTATTCTAATATAAGAAAATATAAGTGCATGTCAAAAATCAAATGCCAAAACAAAGTGGCAAGGATTTTAGAAGGTTGTTCTTAAATCGTACTCACAATTAAAGCCTGTTCATTGTGTTCCAGAGACTGAGAAATGAGACTATTTAGAACGAGAGCTCTGCATCCAGTCTATATCAATTCCTTCCAAGAAAGCAGAATTCAAGGGCTACCATCTACTCAGAATTTCCTTATTTTGTTGTTGATTGATCAGAATAAAAACATCTACCATTCA